>CAAKHD010014083.1:207587-228302 GCA_901007705.1 Fistularia tabacaria
AAAAAAAAAACACAAACAAAAAATTATATATGTATATGTATATATATATGTGTGTGTCTGTATATTGAAACACACCCATGTATATATATAAATATGACACATATACATATATTTACACACACACACACACACACACACACACACACACACACACACACACACACACACACACACACACACACACACACACACACACACATATATGTTTATTTTGTGCCTTTTTTGTTTAAAGAAAACTGTTCGACCCTTACTTAACAACAATCTAGCAATCAAGAGCTTTCTCTTTTGTGTTGGTCTGTGGCATATTTCTGAAGGACAGCGGCAAAAGGCCTTCTAAGATCTGGTTGGACTCTCAAGGTCCAAATCTGCTTCTGTTTTTGTTGAAGGTGAAAGATGTGAGATGCCATTCATGTGGCAAGAGGGGACATTATCAACCTGTGTATGCTGCCCGTTGATTGTATGTGAGACTCCAGTTCCTTTCACTGATGTTTACTAGGGCCAATACCCCAACACCATGGAACACTTTAGCCTGCTCCTCAATCAATGGCAGAGTCATTCCCCAGAGGCAGTCTTTTCAGTCAAAATACATTCTTCATCAAAACCTCTTGTAAACCTCACACAGTTGAGCATGGACTGAGACACAAAAAAAGAGGAAGACAAACTAACAAACATTACTGCTACAGGTGCTCCTCAATCAGTGTGAAGCTTACAGAGTCAATAGACGCTTCTTCCTGTTTACTCACTTCAAAATAAAGGCATGCATTTCATAATAAATTCAAAAACCATCTGCATGTACATTCCCATCATCACACAGTGTGTGATTCCCATTGACAATGACAGTATTAATAGAACCTTGTAAGACATTTTGTTTACACACTTTCCAAATAAAGAATAATCTAATTGAAAAGATAACTTATTCAGCCTCAAGGAATAGTACTGTTTTGTGTATGGACCTCTCTAAATAAACTGGCTTAGTTGTGCATGTGCCTCTACTGTTGAATGTTGTGTCACTAAGTAATAGTTTGAGTTTTCTGACTCTTCCGTCATCTCCTGGAAAGACTTCGATTACCTTCGCCAACTTCTACTGGTTTTGTGGCGCACCATCATCTTGCAATAGTACAATGTTGTTCACTTTAGCATTTCTCCTGTCCTTGTTCCATTTATTCCTTTGCTATAGATTCAGCAGATACTCCTTTCTCCACCCCATCCAAAATTCATTGGTCAAGAACAAACTCTTTTCCATCTTTTCCGAAGATAGAGATCTTCCCTCAGAAACTCTCCAGGTGGTGGTGAAATAATTGGTTAATAATTGGTAATTATGTGGTTTGGAGTTAGGGGTTCTAGTCCCAATTGATCATTGAGATGTTGTGTGGTCAATGGTCGACTATTCACTATAGCCATCACTTTGTAAAGAAAGGGTCTTAATGAAGAGCTTTCTAATCTTCCGGCAGACTGGTCTAAGATGGATGAGAAGAGTTCGAATCTGCCTCTCCCAGATTCCGCCCATGTGACTAGATGCAGGTGGGTTCGTGACAAAGTTACATCCTAGCTCTTTCACAAGTTCTTGCTCTAATCCTTTCATTAATTCCTGGAAATCCTTGCGTGCTCTAATGAAATTTGTGTCCTGATCACTTCGTAGTTGACTTACATTGCCTCTTATGGCAATAAAGCAGCGCAGTGCATTGAGGAAGGCATCAGTAGTAGGGTCGTCCAATACCTCAATGTGGATGGCACGTGAGTACATGCAGGTAAATAGGAGCTCATATCTTTTCAGTTCTTTTCTTTTGTCTTCGACATAAAATGGTCCAAAGCAGTCCATTCCACTGTAGGTGAATGGAGGGGTAGCTTCCATCCTCTCTGATGGATAGTCGGCCATTTTTTGTTCTTGATTACATTTTCTGAGTTTTCTGCATTTGATGCATTTGAAGATGAACGATGACACTTCACTACACCCCAGAATCCAAATCCCCCCTGAGCGTAGTTCATTGATGGACCCTGATGTTTCACCTTCTCATGGTAGTACTTTATCAGTAATCGTGACACATGATAGACTTTGGGGAGGATAGCTGGATGTTTAACATGGGGGTGGAGTGTTGCTTGTGTCAATCAAGGATATCTTGGCTATCTATGAAAGGGTTCAACTTGTACAGTTTGGTTGACTTACCTTTTTGTATCTCTTTCTTTTGAATCAGAGACTTGATTTCATTACGGAATGCTTCTTCTTGAACTACATGGATTATGAACTGTTCAGCATCCTTTCTTTCTTCAAGTGTCGTAGCTTAATTAGATCTTGGTTAAAGACTTTTTGCTTCATTTGCAAGACATTTCAGTCTTGCTATGGCCCTTATGGCTCTCTTCCAATCAGAAAACTTCTGAAGCCAGTCTGAAAGAGACTTCCCCTCTTGGTCATTCTCATTGACTTCTCCAACTTTAATCTATCCTTCTTTAGGAAGATCCTTTTGCCACATAAGTAAGGTCCCGTAAACCAGTTAGACTCTACAAGCTCCTTTGTGGTGAGTCGACGAGAGGCATGGTCAGCTGGGTTATCAACATATTGCCACTGACATGGTCTTGTGCAAGGTTTGATCTGCAGGATCTGGTTGGCTACAAATACATGAAATTGTTTTTCATCATGAGTAAAATAACCAAGGACAACCTTGGAATCGGTCCAAAAATATTCCTTTAGATCTTCTACTTGCCTTCTCCTTCTGCAGCCAAGTGCTTGAGCCAAATGTTTGCGCATCCGGGTGACGATCCAGCAGCAAACAGGTGAACTTTCATGCGGAAAATTGATGGTGGAGCAACCATATTGCCTCTTTCCCACCATAGAAATCGTAGATAATCTTGGTCCCTTGGTGCAACATGAAATTGATGGAACATCTGCTACAGGTCACACGTGATAGCTACTTGTCCTTTGCGGAAGCAATACAAGACACCCACAAGAGTATTTGTAAGGTCTGGTCCGGTGAGAAGATGCTCATTCAGTGATGTACCGTGAAACTTAGCTGAACAATCAAAAAACACGCAAATCTTTCCTGGTTTTGGGGGGTGGTAAACCCCACGGTGAGGGATATACCATGTGGTCTGATGAGTTAACTCTGACTCTTTCTGCATCATCTCTTGTTATTATGTCCTCCATAAAAGCAGCATAATCCTTGTGACATTGGCCAATTTTCTTGAGACATTTGAGACACCTGAGTCGATGTTCAGCACACACATTGTTTGGCAGACTTGGTCTCTCTTCCTTGAAAGGCAATGGTATTTTATGATATCCATTTGGTTTCTGCTCAATGCCCCCTTTCCGCCCCCTCCTTTAGCTGCCACCTTATCGTGGTGGAGGGGTTTGTGTGTCCCAGTGATCCTGGTAGCTATGTTGTCGGGGGCTTTATGCCCCTGGAAGGGTCACCCAAGGCAAACAGGTCCCAGGTCCACCCCTGGAGCCAGACCTGGGGGTGGGGCTTCATGGCGAGCGCCTGCACCCATGGGGCCGGCCGGGCACAGCCCGAAGGGTTGACTTGGATCCCCTTTCCCCTGGGCTCACAACCCACAGTAAGGGCCAAGGGAGTCGTGTGTAGTGTGAGCTGGGTGGTGGCTGGAGCAGAGTGCTCCATCAACACTGTGTACAGTGGGAGCGGTCTGCTGCTGACCTCAACGCGGGACGTTGTAGATCGGTGGCAGGGATACTTCTCTGACTTCCTCAATTCTGTTGAAACGCCTTCCAATGAGAAAGCAGAGCCAGGGGACCCTGGGGGGGGTCTGCCTATCTCCGCGACTGAAGTTGCTAAAGTAGTCAAGAAGCTCTTCAGTATCAGGGCCCTGGGGGTGGATGAGGTCTGCCCTGGGTTCCTAAAGGTTCTGGATGCTGTAGGGCTGTCCTGGCTGACATGCCTCTACAGCATTGCGTGGACATCAGGGACAGTGTCTCTGGACTGGCAGACCGCGGTGGTGATCCCCCTTTTACAAAGGGGTATCGGAGGGTGTGCTCCAAGTACAGGGGGATCACACTCCTAAGCTTCCCTGGTAAGGTGTATTCAGGTCTATTCAGGGGTGCTGGTGAGGAGGGTCCCCCGGGTCGTTGAACCTCGAATTCAGGAAGAGCAGTGTGGTTTTCGTCCTGGTCGTAGAACTCTGGAGCAGCTCTATACCCTAAGCAGGGTTCTCGAAGGGACATGGAGTTTGCCCAACCAATTTACATGTGTTTTGGGGATTTGGAGAAGTAATTCGACCGTTTCCCGCGGGCAGTCCGGTTGGGGGTGCTCCAGGAATATGGGGTACCGCCCCCCGTTATACGGGCTGTTCGGTCCCTGTATGCTCGGTGTCATAGCTTGGTCCGCATTGCCGGTCATAAGTCGGACCCGTTTCCGGTGAGAGTTGGACTCTGCCAGGGCTGCCCTTTGTCACCGATTCTGTTCATAATTTTTATGGACAGAATTTCTAGGCGTAGCCAGGGCATCGAGGGGATCTGGTTTGGTGGCCACAGGATCAAGTCTCTGCTTTTTGCAGATGATGTGGTCCTGTTGGCTCCGTCAGGCCATGATCTTCAGCCCTTGCTGGAGCGGTTCGCAGCTAAGTGTGAAGCAGCCAGGATGAGGATCAGCACCTCCAAATCCAAGACCATGGTGCTCAACTGGAAATGGACGGAATGCCCACTCCGGGTCGGGGAAGAGATCCTGGCCAAAGTGGAGGAGTTTAAGTATCACGGGGTCTTGTTCACGAGTTAGGGGAGGATGGAGCGGGAGATCGACAGGCAGATTGGTGTAGCGTCTGCAGTGATGCGGACTCTGTACCGGTCTGTCGTGGTGAAGAGGGAGCTGAGCCAGAAGGCGAAGCTCTCAATTTACCAGTCGATCTACGTTCCTACCCTCACCTTTGGTCACAAGCTGTGGGTAGTGACCAAAAGAACGAGATTGCGGGTACATGCGGCCAAAATTAGTTTTCTCCGCAGGGTGGCCGGACTCTCCCTTAGAGTTAGGGTGAGAAGTTCAGCCATCCGGGAGGAACTCAGAGTAGAGCCGCTGCTCCTCTGCATAGAGAGGAGTCAGATAAGGTGGCTCGGGCATTTGGTAAGGATGCCTCCTGGACGCCTCCCGGGGAAGGTATTCCGGGCATGTCTCTCTGGGAGGAGGCCAGATTGACATGCCCAGGAAGACCCAGGACATGCTGGAGAGACTATGTCTCCAGACTGGCCTGGGACCGCCTTGGGGTCCCCCCAGAAGAGCTGGACCATGTGGCAAGGGAGAGGGAAGTCTAGGCCTCCCTGCTCCAGCTGTGTCCCCGTGACCCAATTAATAAGCGGGTGAAGATGGATGGATGGATGGCCTTCTCTCAGCTTCACCAAAAACTTAAAATCTTCTAGTGATATCAGAACTTCTTCACTGAACTTCTCAGTAAAATCTGACTCAAAAACCTTGAGCATATCTGCCGGAGAAATCATGTCCTTGACTTGAGTTCTTTAAACAAACGGACCTCTGGCTTGAACTTAGAAGAAGGTTTAGTAGCTGGCAGTACTTTCTTTATGATGACACGGTGGCTAACGCTGATTTCATCCTCCTAATTAACATCAGTGCTGCTGTAGCCGATAATGCTCCAACCCAACAAAGACCTTTGTGCGTAAGGCTGGTTTTCATTGCCGGTGATGACATCTCTGGGAAGTAAGGCTTGGGGACAGTTATAACCAATTAACAATCATACTTCACAGTCAAGCTCAGGAGACATTTCATTCTCTTGGCTTAGCCACCAATATACTTTCGTAGAAAGAAGAGCTTTTCTTGAGTTGGCAGGTTCTTGCGATCTGTCAAAGTACTCACATGACCCCCTATTAAAGAAGAACTGCTGGCTCTGGGGTGCCATCCAAGCCAGTTCATTCCAGCACCTGAAAGGCGCGCTGACATCCCCGCCAGTACTGGCCATGTATGAGCTGAACAAGAATTGCAAAGTCTCAGCTGATGCTTCATCTTATGGCTTTGGAGTGGTGCTTCTCCAAGGGATGGAGTAGGAATGGAGACCAGTGGCATATATATCACAGTCCCCCACACTAACAGAGCAGAGATAAGCACAGGTTGAGAAGGAAGCCTTGGGCTTCACCTTGGCATGTGAAAGGTTCCGCAACTTCCTCATTGGCAAACACTTCCAGATGGAAACAGACCATCAACCTCCCCTGAGCCTCCTCGACTTTCAGCCACTGGATACTCTCCCTCCTCGGGTTAGGGTTTGCACTCCCGAATTCACCTGATGCGTTATTTTTACACGATCACACATCTCAGGGAAGAAGTGGTGGACGACAGACACACTGTCAAGGGCTCCGTGAAGAGTGGAGAAATATCAGTTGAGATATTGCTCTCTAAAGACACCAATATCTGTGAGTCATGGTGATGGAGTACCTGCCAGTAAGTATTGCTTACCTGGACAAGCTGAGGGAACAGCTGAATGGAGACAGTGTCTGCAACTGAGTGACAATGCCATGTGAAAAAGGATGGCCTGTACACAGTAGAAACAAACTGGGAATCAGACTGTACTAGGGAGAACAGGCATTTCTCAAAGTGCAAGATACCCTTTTGCTGAAAAGAAGCAGGCTTGTTATTCCAGCAGCAATGAGAAATTACGTTCTCGCCAAACTACATGAAGGTCACCTGGCAGTGGTAAATGTAGAGAGCGTGGACAACAGTCAGTGTGGTGGCCTGGGTTGAGCCAACAGCTAAATGAGTTGGTCCACAACTGCCAACCAAACATGCAGCAAGGAGCAAAGAGTGACATAACAGCAAGGAGCTGCTAATGCCACCTGAATAACTAGATCAACCATGGCAAAGACTGGGAGCAAATTTGTTTGCACTGGGGAGAGACAACTACCTGCTGTTTTTTGAATATGCTTCAAGATATGTAGAGATTGCTGTGCTTATCCCCACAACATCAACAAATGTCATCCACCACCTCAAATCAATCTTTGCATGCCACAGAATCACGGAGACTTTGGTGACAGACAATGGGCCACAGTTCTCGGGAATGGCTTTTACAACATTTGCAAAGTCCCACGGTTTCAGGCAAGTCGCAGGCAGCCCATGATGTCCTCAGGGCAATTGAGAAGCCAATTGTGCAGTCCAGACTGTGAAGGCTCTTCTGAAAAAAAGCAGCTGACCCATACCTCATACTGCTGGTGTATAGAACAACCCCACTCCAAAACTGGAGTCCAAGGCAATTACTCATGGGGAGGAGTTATGCACTATGATTCCAATGCTTCCAGCCCAGCTGACTCCAGTTTTCCCTGACAGCAAAGCAGATATTTGCAAGGAAAGGGAGAAGAGGATGAGTGATCTATGACGCTGCAACCTGCATCACTGGGCACAGAGTCTTGACAAGCTCTCTCCGGGTGAAGAAGTATGGATTACAGATCAAGTTGTTGTGTTGTGGTTGACTGTCAACCTACTCCACCGTTTTTATGTTGTCGAGGGACCCAACTATCAGATATTAAATTTTATAAGGATCCAAGTTTAACGTGGCTTTACTTGTTCAGATTCTGATCATCTCAAACCTCCCAGTTATACAAGCAGGATAATCCCCTAAGGTTTCTGGAATCAATGGCTGTCTACCCATTGATTCTAGAAAAGGGAGATGTGGTGTTTGTGTTATATTAACAGCTCTTATTCCTAAAGCAGAGATGTGGCACGCGGAGATGATGTCATGGCAGGGACGATTCTGTTTAGTTTGTTAGCGCGGGGGTCTAGGAGGGAAGTTTTGTTCTATCAAAGTTACATCATATTAAACTACAGCTGAACTCACATTTTACTTCTGATAACACAAGATACACAACACTATCACTAATTTGTGTGCAGAGTCACATTTACAATATCAAAAAAAATATCCAATCATTCATCATTCTGGAAACCTGCAGTTGAAATTCTAAACAATCATCCAATACCTGTTTCAAATATATATTTTTTGTTTATCCCAGCAGTGACCCCAGCCTCCCTCCTTCAGTCTTTAATATGTAATGACATTAAAAGCTACTGACTCTCCATACTATTATTAAATTCATTTACATCTTGATTACATGTTGAAAAAATACTGTCTCAAGCGTGCAAGATAGGGTGGCCTCTGCGTCATCAAGAGGTGCAAGGAGTGTGAGAAAGCTTTGGTGTTTGATGAGCTGGGAGCGTGTTGAAAACCCAGATTTCGTCATCACTAGGGCCAAGTAAATATCTTGTTATAGGCATTGTCTGCTGTGCTGAGTACTTAGGATAAAACCCATAACGTCAGAGAGATGGGAAAAAAAAATCTTCATTATCCTAAGAAAATTCACTTATAGAAGAGGACAGAGTACAGTTTCTAGATCAAGCCTTTTAACCAATAATGATCAATTTTATGTGTTTCTCCTCAGTTGTTTAATTTCAACAACTGACGGTCAAGGGATTCCACATTTACTGTATACCATAAGTCATTTGACACCTTCCTATCATCTTTACAGGGCCCAAATTGATTCTTACTGAAGTGTCTTTTTGTTCGTCACAGCTCTTCTCCAAAAACCTGGTCTCATTAATCTGAAGAAATTCTTAATATCCTCAATCCATTACATTTTTTTGGGCTCATTGGGCTCAAAGGATGCAGGCCCAAATAAGAAAATCAATATTTGTTTACCAGTAGATTGCATAATCATTCAAAACTGTACATAAGCAGATACAGCTCTATTGTGCTGGTAGGGACTACATCTAATTTACATGTACAATCTTTTTTGAGAGGGTGTTTACAATATTTTGCAGGAATATCAAAAATTCAGACCACTGCATCTGAAAGCATGATTAATACTATAAATGTGTAGAATTCGTCCAATGCTAGTTGAGCTATTGAGGAAGAAGTTTGCATTATTGTCACAACTGCAGTAGCATGAAAGATTTCATCATCACATATCAGAGAGTAATACACATTGTATTGAAATAGATAAGTCAGGTGCAGGTGAGCAAGCAAGGGAAGTTGAGACAGTCAGCCCCAATGTCATCAATATTACTTTCACCAATATTTGCCTCAGCTCACAGACCTTCACATCAGAGTAGATGGATAGGTTTTCTATGGTACATAAAGGAAAAGCGTATAATGTTCTGTCCATGATTACAGGGTACCATTTGAATTTTATGTCCTTTCAGCCTTAAGTTATACTTACAATGAAATTAGGGTGGTTAATTCAGTAATTAGTTCAGCGGTAGTTAATACTGGTGAAGCAAAGGGTTCTGGCTCTCTCACTGCATGTGTAAAACAAGTCAAGGCCAATATTTTACCCCCCTCAAGCAATTTTCTTTTTCTGGAAGCTAATGAATCAGAGCCATAAACACCCTCAAGTGTGATAACAGCACTGTTGCTCTCATTTTTCACCCTGCCTCCCATAAAGTAATGCCGTAACGGTGCTATTGTTTTCAACAGCACCACCAATGGAACCCCATAAGAGCTCTAAGATATTGACATATTTAAGCTCAATTTTCTATCCAGTTTGGGGACCTGGCTAAAAAGATGCTTGACATCAGCAGGCCAGTTACAATGGAAAACCTTTAATTGACACACAAAAAATACCAATACAACCAGTCAGCCTTGATCAAATCCTGCTGAAATGCTACACATAAGAAATCAGGTGAGACCCACATATTAGCTGTTTATAGGCCATTTTTCCTTTCATTCCCTTTATATTCTTTAACAAGGGCGATGTTCAAAGCTGCAGCAACAAAAACGGGTATAAAGCTGATAAGCCATACAATGAAGGTTTGGGAAAGAGTAGTAGAAGCTGGGTTTAGAAATGTGCTTTCAATTTATAAGCAGCAGTTGGTTTCAATGCCAAAGAGGAGCACAACGGATACTATCTTCACTTTGAGAGTGCTGATTGAGAAATACAGAGGTCATAAGGAGCTGCATTGTGTCTTTATAGATTTAGAGATAGCTTTAGACAGAGTTCCAAGGGAGGAATTATGATATTGTATGGAGAAGTCTGGAGTGGCAGAGATGTATGTTAGAGTGGTACAAGAAATGTGTGAGGGGAGCATGACATTAGGTGAAGTGAGCAGTTTGAGTGATGGATAGGTTTCAGGAAGGGGTGGATAGGAGTTTCCATTGACCATTATGTTTTCACCTGACATTGTGATCTGTGGTGAGAGCAGTGGGTAGATGGAGGCAAATCCAGAGAGATGAAGATATGCTCTCGACAGAAGAGGAACAAAGGTCAGTCACAGCAAGACCAAGTACTGTAGATGTGTGAAAATGAAAAGGAACCTGGTAGAAGACTGAGGTTGCAAGGAGATGAAGTGAGGAAGATGCAGGAATTGAAAATATTCAGGGTCAACTGTTCAGACCAACAGGGAGTGTGGAAAAGATGTGAGGAAACAAGTGTGGGCAGGGTGGAGTCAATGGGGAAGACTGTTAGGTCAGGGAGGCCAAATTAGATTGTTTGGGTACATCAAGTGAAGGGAGAGAGTGTGTATATTGGAAGATGTGACCAGGGAGAATATTGCAAAATGCTATAAAAAGGTGTCCATGAGGAAGTCTGAAAATAACACTGTGCCAGAACCAAACAAAGGAAACGTGGGAAGTCAACCAGGTGACTGTGACCAGGAGTCTGGTTCATCATTTATCAGAGTCTAACAACAGTGAAAAATGCCTGTTATCTTCATCTAACATTAAGCTGAATGAAAAAGGCCAATAGATGTCAAACGGCTTCTCACTATTTGTCTGCTATTTTGAAATATTTTTCACCAATAATACAACATCTCAAAGCCGCCCCATTGTGAAGGAGCCAAGATGAAAAGTTGATTGTTTGTACAATATTTCCAAGCGACATCTTTAATGTGGATTTGAGATAACTCAACAGAGGAAGTGGTAAACTTGCTCTTGAATGGAAATAATTTTGCCATCAAAAAGAATGTTTTTTTTTTCTTAACGAATGACAGTTCTCAGATGTTCACTTTGTCAATGTATTATATTTTTATAACATTGACATAGAACAGTCATTGATCCCTTTTGTGAACACAATTCAATAACTGTGCCCTTGGTGTACTGTGCATGGCAGAGGCGTCCTCTTCCCTGAGGCAGGGCTTAACCTGACTGCATACTGCACAGTTTTGCTGCAGGGTCTCTAGCAGGGGACCACCGCTCCTTGAGGTTTTGCCCCTTCACACAGAAAGCCTGCTGATGGCTGGACAGTGAACTGGACAGTGATGTTGACCTGGCCACAATACCTATGGCTCTCACCTCTTGGTACAGCCTTTTGCTCCATCCGCTTTCCTTGCACTCTGCAACCAGGCTTCTTCTTTCTCTCGTGAGCAGCTGCAAGTCCCTCCGTCCATGGTACTGTTCAAGATAACTCATATTCCATTTCTCTTCTTATCAGTGCCATGGTTGTACAACTTTTACCAACATGATTTGATACATTTGCAAAATCTATTATTGAAATTATTCTCTGTAATTTTACCCTGCCATGGATGAACCATGAGACCACTTGGGCAGTGCCTGGGGAGCAGTGTTGCTCAACATCACTTCGATAGGCTTGGATATGCTTGCAAATTGAACCTTAACCTCGGATCCATGCCGAAAATCATCACTTACATGTAAATCCTGGTCGTAACTTGCTGATTATCTTTACAGTTCCAATAACTCTAGACTCACTGGATCCTTCCCTAATACATTTAGCTACTGTATTTTTAAGATAAACTGTTGTAAGTTATTTCACAACGCACATCAGATAGCTGACTACTATGAAGCTTAAATTCTCTTCAAGATAACAAGAAACAAATAACTGATCACAAACCCCTGGTTGAATGTAGCATTCAAAATCAGTCACTGATATTCTATCTGAAAACTATAATCATTTATTTCATCCCACAGTGTACATATTATGTTTGTCTATGTAAATCTTGGACAGGCCCTCAGATAGCTGCCGAAGGATGATATTCCCCATGTCTTTGTCTGAGAGACCAGATGTATAAAATCTTCCCAGACTTCGGATGGGCCCACAATATGGGGGATGTCTTTCCCGCTGATGATGAATGTGACTCTCTCCCCCTTTCGCAATTTCGAGAGGCTCTCTGACTTCTTTGGCTTGAACTTCTTCTTGGCCGAGGTGATCAGCTCATCCAGTCTCTTAAGCAGCCTGGTTCATAGCAGGCAGGTTATGTCATCCATATAGCTCCTTAGGGGTGGGAGTCTCTGGCCTGCAGGCAGCCGGACACATGCCTCGCCCCAATCAGGCTGATCTCAAAAGATGACACAAAGAGGATGGGGGAAATGGAGCATCACATTGCGACCCTGACCTCAAGTTGATGCCAGCCAGCGGTGATTTTTGTAAGTGCAAAGTACATGTACATTCCCCAGAAGTACTTCACAATCATGGTCCTGATGTTGTATGGAATGTAGAAGAATTTCAAGCTGTAAGCAATGAGCAGATGTGATACTGACCCATTGGCATTGGCCAAATGAAAGCCAATGTACGCGAAATATGTACATGTGTTACTCTAAGGAATTGGTACATCTGGTTTTATGGGCAATAACTGGGTTGATGATTTTACTTTAAAAGGCTGTTAATTTTCAGGTTTCTTTTCTGAAGTGACTGCCCGAAAAGCTCTTCATCTGAATTAAGTTCATATACATGTTTATATACAGTAATATGCTACTGATGGGTCCAGTTTATTTTTATTCTGGAGTGACTAAGGTTTATTTTAGAGTTTCAACCTGAGCTTTTGGGGAAATTAGAATAACTTTACATAATATGTCTCAAATGTCTGATACAAGAAGGATGAGATTAAGTTAAAGTGTATCATTCTGGTGGCATAATGGCATAAAAGAGCTATGAATCATACTGAATAATAAAGCAGAGCTTCATGGAGAATCTACTTTGCCATTCAGATGAGATTTTTATAAAATGAGCATTTCCAACCGGGCAATGGTCATATACTTATTCAGTCCAGAAATTCTCATGTTCACATACATAAATCACTCAAAGGAGGAGACATTCTAAGGATTGCCTTGCTAATTCATGTTGACAAGCAACTGAGACAATGTTTTGATGCACAATTTGATGATAAAAGCCATAATCTTTAAACATCTATCCTTAAACAAAGTTAAACAACATCAAAGACTCCAAGGGGGGCCTGGACGGAACCGATAAGCTAGTTGGGGAAGCACCGGCAATCAAACACTACTCGAAGAGGGGTCCAGTCGGAGCTGGAAGGGCGCTGGCATCTAAAACTTAAGGAAGGGCCCAGACAGAACCGGGAGGCTGGGTGGGGAAGTGCCAGCAATCAAAACTCAAGAGGGGCCCCGAAGGAACCGGGAGGCCAGGTGGGGAAGCGTTGGCAATCAAAACTCTAAGAGGGGGCCAAGTCGAGAATGGCATACACTGATGGGAAGAAAGAGAGAACAAGATATGCAGAACAGGGGAAAGAGCACAGAAAAGAGAAAGCACGAGGAAAAAGAAAGATGGCACGGGACACAAAGAATGTGATTAATAATGACCTGAAAACCATAGGGACTGAGGCATCGTTTTTAAGTTCTTAGATGATTGCCAGTGATCGGCAGCAGCCGTGCATCCCCTAATGAGCTGAACCATAACAAGAAATTGTTTCAACCTCTTCATCTTTTTTAAGCAGCTGCTTTTTGTTTTTTCTTTAATATTTATTTTACTTTTTCCACATTGCTTTTGGTCACTTTAAAAACTTGTCAAATTTGAGATGATTTTTTAATTTCTTTTTGTTTTGAGGTTTCTTTTAACACTCTTATTGTTTGAAAAACAAAATCAATATGTATAAAGGGTGCCAACCCCCGTTTGCCCGGAGTCGGAGCTTGGTCCACATTGTCGGTTGTCCGCAGGGTGCCCGGACTCTCCCTTAGAGATAGGGTGCGAAGTTCAGCCATCCAAGAGGAACTAGGAGTAGAGCCGCTGCTCCTCTGCATAGAGAGGAATCAGATGAGGTGGCTCGGGCATCTGGTCAAGATGCCTCCTGGACGCCTCCAGGGGGAGGTATTCCAGGACACGCTGGAGAGACTATGTCTCCAGGCTTGCCTGGGAACGCCTCGGGGTACCCCCAGAAGAGCTGGACCATGTGGCTCCTCCTTCAAGATAACTCCTTCTCCATTTCTCTCCCTGGCAGTACAATGATAGTACAACTGTAACATATCTTTCGGAACATATCCCTGTTTTAAGTTGTAACCAAGGTTGATGCCTGGAACTCTTATTTTGAAGCCTCCACAGGAAGCTGTAGTGTGGTAGGCCTGGCAGAGGGGTGACAGAGTGAGGAAGGAGGGAAAAGTAAAAAGGAATCAAGAACGTTACCCGAAAAAAACTGGTGTCTCCGCGCTTGTTATTTGTGGCGACACACAAGATAGGCGACTTTCATCAATCATCGGTTACATTGGTGGCAGTGGTGGGATTCTTGAACTACCAATGACGTCTCGAGGGGAGCAGATATGTGTTAGTGGTGGAGGACTACTTCACCAAGTTTATGAACCTGTATGCCCTCCCTAACAAGACAGCCATGTCAGTAGTACAGTGTTTAGTACAGTGAAGCCAAGATGGTGCAGAGACTGTGTAGGCTTCTGGACCTCTGAACTGTGAGACCAACAGTTCACTTGAAGGACTTTGTCATGCTTGGTTAGTTTATTTACTTTAAAGTAAAAACAAAATTGGACATGGGAAACTGTAAGGTAAATGTGGAGCAACATTGTGGTGTTGGGGGTGGGGGTTGATATTGCGTAGGCGGATCAGGGGTTTCCGTCATGGTTTGGCCTGTGTGTGCATGTTTTGTTTTTGTTCTTTTGTTGCACTCATTTTGTTTCTGTTTAGAAACAGGGAGGTTCCTTTTTGGGTTGGGGAGGTATGTAACATATGTTTCGGAACTTATCCCTGTTTTAAGTTGTAACCACGGTTGATGCTGGAGCTCTTATTTTGAAGCCTCCACAGGAAATGGAAGGGTGGTAGGCGTGGTGAAGTGGTAATTGAGTGAGGAAGGAGGGAGAAATAAAGAGGAGTCAGGAACATTACCCGAAAGAAGCTGATGTCTCCGCACTTATTTGTGGCAGCACGCAAGATAGGCAACTTTTGTCAACCCTCGGTTACACAACTTAAGCTTCTAGCCTTACTACCTTTCCACCTCGTCTCCTGGACACACAGTATATCCACCTTCCTTCTCTGCATCATGTCAACTAACTCTCTACCTTTTCCTGTCATCCCAATATTCAAAGTCCCTACTCTCAGTCCCAGATTCTTGCCTTTCCTCTTCTCTCTCTGCTTCCAAACACGCCTTACTCCTCTCCTTCTTCGACCCATGATAGCCAAATTTCCACTGGTGCCCTGTAGGTTATCAGCGCCAATGGTGGTCGTTGTTCTCCCGGGCCTTTACTGATCCAGTATGAGATTCTTAGGTTTGATTCGCATATTTGGTTTTGGCACAAGTTTTACGCTAAATGCCCTTCCTGATGCAAACCCTATGCATTTTTCCGGGCTTGGGACCAGCTCAGGCAGACGCTGGTTTTTGCCCCCCTGAGGCTGCATTATCAGGAAATATATGCATTCTATATTGAAAAGGGTTTTGGTTTAAATGGGAAGCAAGCGCTTTAAATTTTCCTGAACCTGTATTAGAGACCCATGCTCATAGCTCTTGCATCATCACACTGATAAGCTCTCCAAAATCTCATAGTTTCAGTAGCAAAGTGTCAGTGGGAAACGGCGCAATAGATAAAGTTTTACCCTCAAAATAAGAAAGAAGAAAAAACTGTGTTACAAGTTATGCAGTCCCAGAATCTGATGTGGTGAAAATGTATAAATTAATCCTCTGCTCATTAAGAGGGATCACTTATAGTGGTGATGGCAGCTTTTCTCAACAGCTGCTATGTTTACCATCACACCGGATACAGAGCTTACGTTGTTGGTGCTGTTGTCACTTTTGCGTTTATCTCACTTGACCGAATATTTCTTCTTTTTTTTTATTTGGCAAGTTGTGAGATGTCACAATCAAGTCAGTGAGGATGACTCTGATGATGATGATGATGATGATGATGATGATAGGAGAGACGAAGTAGGGACACACAGCAGCAAAATGCAGAAGTGTGTGTGTGTGTGTGTGTGTGTGTGTCTTTGTGTGTGTGTGTATTTTACATTAGTAAGCTGCTGTTCATTGTAAGATCCAGGTGTCTCCAGGTTACTGGGGAATGTAAATGCACGGCTGCTCAAACAGGAAGGCTAAGCTTTCATGAAAACCTGGGGCTACACACTCATCAATGACTCCTATGTGTGCCAGAAACCATGAGTTAGTGTATTACAGGGTCAGAAAGGTATACCGTTGAACAATTTTTGCAATGATTTTAAATTTGATTTATTAAGTAATTAATAAACTACAAAGTAGTTTGGCTTTCCATTTTCTGTCTTTTTATCAGATGGTGGAAAGGTCACGTAGAGAACACTGTGATTCTGGGGAATGCACGTGCCAAAACACTCAATCAGTTAGTGAGAATTTTGAACACTGTGTGTAAATTTGGGTTTTGTGTCTGCAATGGAACAATGGGTATTTATTTAATTTTATTTTTATTAGAATAACCGGTTAACAATAGATTGCAACTCTTACACTAACCCGAATCATGGTATTAAACTGCTGTAAAAAGTCACTGATTGATTGCTGTGGCCAAGCACACAAGAATGAACACTTCACACCACAGATTTGTTCAACAAGCTCAAGGATTCTTCCTTTATTGGGCAGGCCTACCAGGTGGAGTAGTTTGGGTTTTTTGGGGGGTGTTTTTTTTTCAAATCTGAGACCAGGGCCACTTTGTCCGTTTTGTTTGGGAATTTTGACAGTGGGGAAATATGACCTAGACAACATCATAAATGGTGACCAAGTTAAGACATGTGAAGAAGCCCCTCAAGTGCTGGGCCAAACGTCTTGAAAAAAAAAAGAACAGATCAATCATAATTGGTATATCGGCCATACCACAAAAGTCTGTCTCCTGCACTGTTACATTGCTGTTGCAAAATAAAGGTTTCCTTATGCTTCAGGGCAGATTCAGGGCATGAGTACTCATTATTACTTTTCATAAATGTTACATATTAATTCAAAGTCCTAACATTTGTTAATATTATTTTATATAGGCATCCACAATGACCTGTAACATATCTCAAAAAGTTCAGACATTAGAGCAGCCTGGGATTTGCATAATTCTATTGAAATATGACAGATTTTATTTGAGAGCATATTTTCTTGAAGGAAATATAGACTTAATAGCATATCTCACCACTCTAAGTGATATTTAAATCAATCGGCCATCAGAGTTGCACATTTACTGTTGCTGGATTGTCCGAGGGGTCGGTGGTCAAGTTAATCTTTCATACAGTGAATTTCCCTGTGATTCCCTCAACATTTTAATTCCATTCTGCAATGCAGCAGATAGAAACCAAAACCTGTTTTCATCTTCGTTCAAAAAAAATGTTTTTAAATAGTTTAATAGATTTCTCAGATACTAGTTGGTTATCCTTTCCCATCTATGTTCCAAGGGACAGTTTTTCTCACAGTAGATAGATAATACTTTATTGATCCCCATAGTGGAAATTCAGGCAATCACTTTTTTTTAATAAAACATAGACGCACTATTTGTAATCATCACAGTACATATCAATTATAAAACTCTAGAAGCACCGGTGCCAACTCTTTTTGGAACATGCTGTACTTTGAATGTTTGAAATATAAAATCCGTTATTTTAGACACATGAACAGAGGGTTATGACATTGACCTTAAATACTGTCATCATTTGAACCACTGTGAGTGTATGTGTGCGTGCGCACGTGCGTGTGTTTGTGTTCATGTGTGTGTCTGCATAGGCGTAAGGGTGGGTGGAGGGTGGGAGCAGCCTAAGAAGTGGATTAATCATTCATTGAAAATAAAACAGTCGAACCAAACAGACCTGTGTCCTTCAGGAGGTGAGCTGTAACATAAACGTCTTGTGGGCTGGAAGCTACTGTAACCAGTGCTCCCACTCTGGTTAAAATGAGACTGCTACTGCACTGAAGCACACAAAGAACAAGGATCACCATGACTCTTGTATGTGAGCAAGACCAAATCAAGAGATCTCAGGATGCAATGAAATGTGTTGCATTGCATTCACTATTTCTTTAAATATCGAATTGTCAGATGTACTATATAATTCAATGATATAATCTTTGTGAATGTTTCCATATGATCTATCCCAGATCATATCCAGAGGATTGTTGTAGTGACAAAAACTGATTCATATAAAGATGAAAAAAAAAGGAATCTGAACAACACCAGACCCTCAAGACTATCAAAATCAAGATCCTACTGCAGAGCTTTGCTCAGACCTCACAATTATAACATTCACCTGGACTTGTCCCAATCAATTATACTTACCTAAATAGAGATTGAAATAGGCCCCACTTTGGTGAGACACAGGCGTTAGCAAATATTGACACAAACACCTGTAAAAGACGTCAGCCAAATATATCTAATTCAGTAACACCTGATCCTTGATTGACCCATCCAAATACTTTTTTCACCCCATTAGAAAAATAAAGTAGTTCAAGATCAGAACTGAGAGGCAGTGGTACTTTTTCTTCTGGATACTGTGCTGAAGTCATAATAGCCAGATGAAACTGACCAGAGATCAACAGTTTTTGATTAGATAGATTTTTTTAGCTAGATTTTTTTTTCTCTTGAAGCCATTTCATCTGTCATCTGTCTTATGCGGCATTTTGCAGCCAACAGTGAGCAGAATTATACCGGCACTGTTGGATGCAACAATTTCAGCCCATCACTGGGTTCCCAAACATTATTTGAGCCACAGATCACAGCCACATCGCAATAAAAGCACCATCACAGAGTGTATTCAGACACGTGAACAGGAAAGAATTTAATTCAATCAATCCACAAAAAATCTGCAATCCACTTATGTATCTGTTAAATGCTGTTGCCTGGTGGCCTGGAGGAACGCAAAACTCATTTATTCTGCTGAACAGCTTGGTGGGTATCAGCCTCCAAGTAGGAGCTGTTGAGGATGACTGGCTGATTGGAGTGTGTTATAACAGTTCAAATTTATTTTCTGGGCTTCGCGTGGTTATTCTAACATTTCTATGACGGTCTGTGAGCTGTGACACAGTTTTCAGCAATTTCTTTTAAGTTACACCATTTATTTTTTGTTTTTGACACTGCTCTATCTTCTGATCTAACAGAATTAACTGCGGCCGTTACCTTCTCCCACATTGAATTCTTTTTTTTGTTTGTGACTCATCCAAACAGTATTTTGTGGTTCGTTTCAACTTCCCCTGCAAGAACCTGAATCTCCATGTTCGTGATATTGTTCATCTTCAAGCCTCTTTGCCATGATGTCGGAAAGGAAAAAAAGTCCATTCAAGCCCTCTTAAAGGGATTGCCGCTTACATATATTGTCAATCAGGGGCATTTCTGAATGCAAATTTAGTCATTGTTGGTCTTGCATTATCACTCAGAGAAAGTGCTTTCTATTGTATATATGATTTCAGTTTCAAGACATTCTATTAAATTCAATTCTATTAAATATTTTTGTTCACATTTCTCATTATATATGTTCTAACACTACCAAATTTAGTGGAAGGTAAGATAAGGGTGTAAGATGAACCCTGAAAACAAATCTGTACCCTAGGCTTCATTACCAAATCTAACAGTGGGCTAATCTTTTCATCAGGCCATATAAAATATATATGAATATATATGTATGTATATATGGAAATCTGTGAATACATATAAAGTCTACCCTTCTTGCCTAATCTTGGGGGGCATCATGTTTCATTTAAGTTTAGGTACTACCAGAGGATAATATTATAAGTCTGAGTGTGCTTGTGTGTGTGTGTGTGTGTGTGTGTGTGTGTGTGTGTGTGTGTGTGTGTGTGTGTGTGTGTGGATATGCTGTATATATACAGTATACACACATACACATACTGCATATTTAAAAAAAACATTTTCTGATGTGTTGAACTACAAATGACAAATGGATAAATGGATGATATATGAAGGAAGTGTGTAAGACAGCAAGAGACAAAAAATACCATGCAGCATCTAATGCTGATGCACAAATCAAGACAAAGACAAGAATTAAAAGAGTGACAATGAAAGAAATAAGACTGCAGGTTGCCAAGGAAACTTTAGAAGCCCGCCAAGAATGAGATCATGTGATGGTTACAGGGTTGAACTACTGTTTGGTTCCGTCCCCAAAGACTGACTCACTTGAAAGCCTCTCTGTGACATTTCAATGTGTACGTATATAGGGATTCTCTGTAAAGAGTGAGATCTGAATACATTGTTATTGACAAGACACATGAAATCCCTTTTCACTCAATGTCAAACAGATTACACTCATTGTGAAATATTGGTACTTGTATTTGCATGAAATGGACATTTAGATGACATTTCCTTGATGGACTCTTTCTGTTTTGTGTTCCAGAATATATTTTCCCCACTCTCAAGTTTGAAACAGGTCAACAGCCTAAAGAGTTTAAAAATCACTCATTAAAAAAAAAAACAACAGATCCATGTTGTCCAAGAGGTTAGCTACACCATAAATGTCTTGTGGTTAGTTAGGATAGTACAAACATCTGGAAGATCACCTGTTCTAGCACATCCACCTGGCAAGAGGCTCCACAGTCAACCAAAAGTACACTGGGCGGGGGGGGGGGTGGGGGGGTTAAAGGGGTTAAAGAAACTGAGGGACAAAACACC
>CAAKHD010014083.1:228322-238684 GCA_901007705.1 Fistularia tabacaria
TATGTATGAAAAACACAAAACTGCGCGACCCCCCCCTTCCCCCACCCCCCCCCCGGGAGAGGGGGCCGAGGAGGGAGAGGGGGGGGGGGGGGGGGGGGGGGGGGGGGGGGGGGTTTAAAGGGTTTAAAGAAACTGAGGAACAAAACACCTTTAACCACAGATTAATTCTAAAACCCAAGTTTTCTGCCATTCCTTTCAAACTCCCATACAAGTCAAAAGTTTGGATGTTTTTGTATGTCATTGAACTCATTGTATAGTCTTAGACAATATAGCCTTCTTGTTTTCTCTGATGATGACTGATGAGCACCATTGGAGTCTCCATGGACTATGATGTTTGCAGACAGCATTGTGGTCTGTAGTGAGAGCAGGGGGCAGGTGGGGGACAGCTGGAAAGATGACGAAATTATTTGGAGAGAAGAGGAATGAAGGTCAGCCACAGCAAGACAGTGTAAATGTGTATAAATGTAAGGGTCTTAGGTGGAAGACAAAAGGTGCAAGGTGGGGAGGTGAGGAAAGTGCCTGAGTTTAAATAGAGTGAGGGGAAGTGACTACAAGACTGTGGGGAGGCCAGCCCTTCTGTAAGGCCTCGAAAAGGTAGCTCTACCTAAAGACAGGTTGCAGAGCTGAAGATGCGAAGGTTTTCTGTAGGAGTGACAAGGATTGGCGGGACTTCTTGTTGTGACAACTGGACTTGAATATCTTCACTTGAAACCAGTTGCCATCCAGTTTCCACGACAACAAAATTTCGACAAGATTTCACCACGACATGGATGACTGAGAACCTCCACAGAAATTGACAGGACAAGAAATATGCACATCAGAGGAACAGCCCAGGTCAGGGGTCTTATAGACAAAGTCCGAAGCTAGATTTAGATGGATTGAGGATGTGAAGAGGAGAGAGAGAGAACATTGATAGGAGGATGTTGGAGATGGAGCTACCAGGCAGGAAGAAGAGGGAATACTAAGGAGGGCATTTGTGGACGTGATGAAGGGGGACATGCAGTTAATGGCTATAACAGGGGTAGATGCAGAGGACAGGGCAAGATGGAAACAGATGATCTGCTTTGTTATTTCCTGATTAGGGAGAAGCCAAAAGAAGAAGAGAAGAGACTGCTGAAAGTGCCTAAACTGGGTATATGAACACCAGAACTAAACCATGGAGAAATTCATGAAAGGGGGCTGGTCTTTCGAATGAGGTTTATAGTGGATCAGTGTCATGACTGTGGGGGGAAAGGCATGACACCTGGATACACTGTTAAATAAAAGGTAAGATGGCAAGTGTGATGCTTTGGAAAAATGTTTGTTGCTAAAACTTGCTTTCTGCAATTGATGTGGATGTTATTTTACCACCTATGTAAATATTGCTGCAGCCCAACTTTACACTCTCAAGGAAACAGCATCCCCAGATTGCGACTCTTTACCGCTTTCATACCTCTTGACATAGTATATAAAATGGGGATGTACACATATTTGGCAAGTGACCACAATGTTAGTTTATTGGTGAGTTGCAGCATAACTAGGAGGTGAAAGTGCATGTGGAACAAAAATGTACATCTTTCACATGCTCATGTTGCTAAAAAGGAACTTTTACATTTTACAAATCCTAAAACAGGCATCTGAATTGAGGATTAAAGCGTTACCACATATCAATCAGAATTTTTCAAGTTTCAAGGTTATGATCACTAGTCAACAGTCTTTACATGTTTGAAGTAATGCTACATATTCTATCATGTCAACTTTAATCTAAACTCCTTGACACAATTTTCAATGTCAATTTCAAAATTGGTATATTTGTATATTTTAATGAAAGCAAATAATGGTAGCCAGCGCACTATTCTTTGCTATAGTGTGCTGGTGGGGCGGTGCCAGGACTGGTGAGGTCAACAGGCTCAACAAGCTTGTGAGGAAAGCTCGCTCGGTGGTGGGACTCAACCTCGACCATCTCGAGTCGGTGGCTGTGCGGAGGGTGAAGGACAAACTGGGAGCTATCCTGGACAATCCTTCCCACCCCCTGCACGACGAGCTGTGGCTGATGAGCAGCTCGTTCAGCCAGCGGCTCATCCCACCCCGGTGCAGGACCGAACGCTTCAGGCGCTCCTTTGTGCCCACGGCCATCAGACTGTACAACAGCAGTCTGGACGGGACACAGCCCTGACTGCCTGGGGGTATCTGTGCGACCACCACCCCATCACTCCGTCACCCACTCACACGTGTGGTGCCCATAACTACCACGGGTCACTTTGGTTCACTTACTCTATATATTCTTGCTTGTGTTTGCTATCTATGTCTGTATGGGTATGTATATATGTATATGTGTATATTGTGTATGTTGTGTATATTGTGTACATATGTGTGTATATATTATATGTAGGTATCGGTCTGTGTATGTATATACAGTATGTATGTATATGTGTGTGGGCATGTATGCATTTATATATGTGTGTATATGTCTTTCCTAACTGTTTTTTTTTGTTTTGTTTTTTTTTCCTTTTCTATTGTTGCTGCTGCAACACCCGAATTTCCCCTATGGGGATCAATAAAGTATTATCTTATCTTATCTTATCTAACATAGTGCTTAGAAAAAACTACATTATTTCAAATCTTGATGAAACCTGTGATTAACAGCCCTGAAGTTTAAGTTGTAGAAACTAGTATTAAATATCAGTCCATCCATGCATCCATCCATTGTCCACTTATCCTACTCAGGGTCGGGGGGGATGCTGGAGCGTATCTGTAATGGGGCGAGAGGCGGGGTACACCTTTAACTGGTCAATCGCAGGGCTACATTTACAGACAGACAACCATTCACTCTCTCATTGTACATCTGTACAATTTTCCCTATTAACCCGCTGCATGTTTTAGGATAACAGTGGAACTGTGGAACTGCCAGTGAACTCAGAGGAACTCAGAGGAAACCCATGCAAACACGGAGAGAACAGGCAAACTCCACACAGAAAGGTCCCGTCGGAATCGAACCAGGGTTCTTTGTGCTTTGCCAAAGCACAAAATACTGGGGATATCAATAATTATAGGAGCAAAATTTGACAAGATCTCTGCACTAACCAACAGAATCTACACATGTACAATTTTCAGATATTCTCATGTTCAGATATAATTTTGTCTTTCCCTGCTCTTGACATTTTTTGGCCACTAGGGGACATCTGTCATCTATACATCAGTCCAAGCAATGTCCTTTGTTTTTATCACATTTTCTTTACTTTTTTTTACATTGACGACTGCAGTTGTTGGTTAAACAGTTGTAAACCCGATTAATACAATATTCAACATGATAATTGTATTACTATTTCAAAAGTGTTACTCTCAAATTTCACCTTGTACTTTACTGAGTGAGGTCTGTCTTGATGTGTCAGTGCAGAAGAAAGTGAACACTTACCATTTTTTAATCAAAGAAGGCCTCCACATGAAACATTGCTCAATACATTTGAGGCCTAGCTATTGCACATTTCAAAGGACATTAAAATTCACCCTTAATCTATGATATTTGGACTGAAAGATTTTTTGAAAAAAGCTTTTGTCTCTATTCTATCAGCTATGAATACCTCTTTTTTCTCCTTCTCAAGAAAGAACCTTGAGAATAATGAAAAATATGACACTCTGAATTCTGTAGCATAAGAATAATTCAAGACTGACAAAATATCACAGTAGTCAGAGATCTAGACGCTCATATAGCTAGAAGCCCGATATGTGAGCAGAGATGTAAGCACTAACTCTGTATTTACTATTAAGCACAGTTGGTGCAAACATGCAGTATATATCAGGTGAAATGATGATTGTATTGTTCACATTCTATGATTAAATATTAATGATTAAATTAATTGTTGAGATCTGGCTGCTCATCAAGCTGCAGCCATACAGGGGGGTGAACTCAAACAGGTGCAAATCATCAAGCCTCATCGGGCTGAGGATAAAGGGAGCCTGTTACCAGCCCATCAGTGCCAGATTGTTGGTCTCCTATTCGTCTCACCCCCCTTCGCAAGTTCCACATACTCCTTTCAATAAATCCCTGGAAACGCCTTACCTACAGTGTTCTTACATTTGGGCCAAATCCCAGCATTTAACATGACAGAACAATCTGGCCAGTCTGGCCCAGGATACACTCTCAGCAGGGTCCTAGTTGAACAGACCTCTGTAATTTCCTCGCATGACACTGCTCTAGGGCCCTTAGCGAACAACAAGATATCACCAACATGCGACTTGCTCAGCACACTCAGTTGCTACCTGGCCTTCAGTCTGATCCATCTACCCCTCCACCTGCAGAGGCCCCCTCCGCTCCACCGGTCTCCCAGGTCCTCTCCATTAGCTCTCCCATTCCAGAGAAATTCTCGGGGGCTGTAGGTCGTTGTGGGGGTTTCCTTTTGCAACGCACTCTGGTTTTCAACTGTTCACCAGATTGCTTCCCCCACGATGATGCCAAGATCTCGTTCATCTTCGGACTTCTCACTGACAAAGCCCTAAGATGGGCTGAGGCCCGATTCCAGGACTATTCCAGCTTCGGGTGCACCTCCTCTGTTCATCCAGGAATTCAAGCAGACCTTGGGTGAGAATTCTGACCATATTGCCAGGTCCAGAAATCTGTGGGTGATTAAAGTGGGTCAGAGAACCGCCTCTGAGTTCTCCATCGAATTTAAAACGCTTGCGGCTGGATCTGGATGGAACCCCCTCATGCTTAAGATCACTTTTTATCCCGCCCTCAACGACTCCTTGAAGGACCAACTACCCCACTTGGAGGAGCCCGAAACCCTCAAACTTATATCCTTGGCTGCCCGCCTTGATAATTGTCTGAGGGAGAGAAGCAAGGAGGGAACTATACAGGATGTGCGCAGCACTAATGATCCATCTTCTTCCAGATCTTTCTCTCGTCCCAGATAAAGGTCTACCACCGAAACCAGAACCGGTGCAGGTTGGCCAGACACGCCTGTCCTGTGAGGAATGCCAAAGCTCTTTCCTTGCCGCCACACAGGCACTATGACTGTGCTATAGACCTCCTTCCTGGAGCCCCTCTACCTGGAAGTAGGCTATACAACCTGTCCAGACCCGAGTGTGAGGCCATGGAGACGTACATCCATGATTCTGTTGCTGCTGGACTAATCAGACCCTCCTCCTCTCCTGTTGGGGCAGGATTTTTCTTTACTCTGCCCTCCTCACTTCACCTTTACTAATCTTGGCTCCTTTTGTGGTTCATAATAGTCAACTTTTTTACCCTTTTCGCTTTCATTTTCCTCATTCATCAACTCGCCAAAGTATTGTTTCAATCTTCCAAGCAATTTTCTAGCATCTGTCAATCCATTTCATTTGCTTTCCTTACTCACCCGAACTTGCTGCAAAACGTTCCCATCTCTATCTCTCTTTTTTTTGCCAACCTCTGAAAATCATTCTCTCCCTCCTTACTTTCCAACCTAGCATACAAGTCATCATGCACCCTTTTGGCCTTTGCTACCTGTACCTTTACCTTGTACTCCATCTCCCTGTACCCCTGTCTGCTCTCTTCAGTCCCCTCAGTGTCCCACTTCTTCTTTGCTAGCCTCTTTCTCTGTATAAATCCCTGCACTTTCTCATTCCACCACCAGTTCCTTTTATCTACATTCCTTCCAGACGACACACCAAGTACTCTCTTACCTGTTGCTTTGATCACATTGGCTGCAGTTGTCCAGCCTTGGACAAACGCTGGACAAACCCTGAACCTTTCTTAACTCTTCCCTTAAAAACCATACAACACTCCTTTTCAGCTTCCACCACTTCATCCGATGCTCTGACTTTGTCTTCTTCATCTCCCTACTCACCAGATTCATCCTACAAACCAACATCCTATATTGTCTGGATACACTCTCACCTACCACGACTTTGCAGTCAATGAGATCCTTCAGATTACATCTTTACAAGATGTAGTCTACCTGTGTCCTCCTACCTCTATCCTTATAAGTTACCCTATGTTCCTGCCTCTTCTGGACAAAATTTAAAACCTGCACCTAGACTTCTTGCCTTGCTACCTTTCCACCTTGTCTCCTGGACAAACACTTCTTCCACCTTCCCTTATCTGCATCATTTCAACCAACTCTCAAGCTTTTCCTGTCATCGTCCCAACTTTAAGGTGCAATATCTCACCTATAAAATAATCATACTAATGCCACTGTAGATGAGTCCTCAGTAGTGTTTGTGAGTTGTTTTTTCTTTGCTTTAATTTTTTATTTTTGTTTTTTTCTTTTGGATGGCATGGTGGGATTGTGGTTAGCATTTCTGCCAAACAGATAGAAGGTGCCTGTGCCAGGGGGAGTGGGTACTTAAATTTAACAGAAGCTCAATTGAGCGACCTATAATCTATGGATGGATATAACCTTGTTTGAGCGTTTCTTGCTCGGGGACCGACCCGACCATCAGGCAGGAGAGAGTTGGGGATGAAATCTACACAGCAATCCCTGGGACAATGTGGGGGCAACTGAGAGGGCTCGAGCTGGGCAAAATACATTGCAGTAGGCAGAGTATTTGGATGGCATGGATTGTGGTTAGCACTTCTGTTTCCTCCCACAGTCAAAGAGCATCCAGTCGGTTAATAGAAAGCATCTAACCCAATCTGGTTTTGAAGCCTCTGGATTGGGTCTGCTTTTTGCAGATACTATGGTTCTGTGGCTTCATCTTACCATGATCTCCAACTCTCACAGTAACAATTCACAAATAAGTGTGAAGCAAGTGGGATGAGAATCTGTACCTCCGAATTCGCCACCATGGTCCTATAGCCAGAAAAACTGCCCTCTCTGTGTTGGGAATGAGATTCTGCACCAAGTGGAGTACATCAAGTATCTTGGGGTATTGTTCATGAGTGAAATAAGAATTAAATAGACAATAGACAGGGATATTGGTGCAGCATAAGCGGAGATGCGAACTCTACATCAATTTGTCCTGGTAAAGCAGGAGCTGAGGCAAAAGGCAAAGCTCTCAATTTACCTCAATCTACATTCCTACATCACCTATGTTCATGAGTGGTTAGTAAGCAAAAGAACCAATCCATTACAAGCAGCTAAATAGAGTTTCCTGTGCAGGATATCTCCTTTAGAGAGGCTGAGAGGCTTGGTCATCACGGAGGGGCTTATCTTTCTTATCTTTCATCTGGCCTGGTAATGCCTGAGGATTCCCCCAGAAGAGCTGGATGAAATGGCCAGAGAGAGGAAAGTCTGTGCCTCTCCACTTTGGCTGCTGTTCCCCGCTGACCCAATGTGTTAAGTGTATTGAACAACAACAGTATGTATTGAAAAGTAATGGCACAAATCTAGTAAGTAATTAGTAAGAGCAGCAACTGTTGATGTAATAACAGAAGTATTGAGAGTAAACTGTTCATCCACTCGCATCAAAGCTGCTTACCAAATTATCAAACAAAGTCAAATCCACATCTTGTTATTTGCAATAAGAGGGTAAGCTCCTGACAGTGACATTTACCCATTTCCCCAAATAGAGTTGAATTTAACTAGAATCCTCAAGTTAAAGCCTGAACTATACTCCTCCACCACTACAACATACCAGTATATACTTTTTTTTTCAACTAACAGTGAAGTTCTAACAATATTTCAGCCAGCAAAAGAACACAGTGACGTCAGAAGACATTAACATTGTTCTGAATAACTTTGTAAAGAAGAAAGAAGAAATCCTTTTATTTTGCCACATGCAGTTGTATACACTGCACAAAATCAGCAAAATGTGTCTATGGCATTTAACCCATGATGGCTGGCCCATGAGAAGATGGCAGCACCTAGGGAGCAGTTGGGGATTCCTTGTCTTGCGCAACCAAACTTTGACTGGCAAGGAGGAGCTCAGGAATTGGACCAGGAAGTTAGAGTTCAAAGATGACTATCTGAGCCACAACATCCCTTGAACAGGTATAGGGGTGAGAACCTTCATGTCTGGACCAACCCCAAGCCACAAACTCAATTGTTTTTCAGGGCTACTGAGCTTTCACATTTGCTTGTCAGTTTCAGTCAGGAAAAAATCCAGATTCATTTCATTTCCATCCATTTCATTCATTTCCATCCTTTGCAAAAAGGAAATGGCGATCCTATTCTGGATACCAAACCTGCCCATCACTTCTTTTGCCTCTATTACCTGCACCAACATGTCCATTGAAGTCTGCCCCAATTACCAGCCTCTCATTTCTGGGGATATTCTGCATCGGTTCATCTAACTCATTCCAGAACTTCTCCTTCTCCTCTAACTCACATCCGAGCTGTGGGGCATAGCCACGAACAACATTGACCACTACACCTTCAATTTCTAATATCAGGCTCATAAGTCTATCTGACATTATTTCACCTCCAGAAAATTCCTAATAAACCCCTCCTTCAAGATAACTCTAGAACAACTTAAAACATGCTCCCAGGTTTCTAGCCTTACTACCTTTCCATCTGGTCTCCTAGACACACAGTCTATCCACCTTCTTTTTCTGCATCATGTCAACCAACTCTCTACCGTTTCCTGTCATCGTCCCAATATTCATAGTCCCTACTCTCAGTCCCAGACCCTTGCCTTTCCTCTTCTCTACTCTCCTTCTTCAACCCACAGTAGCCCAATTTCCATTGGTACCCTGTAGGTTATCAGCACCAATGGCGGTCGTTGTTAACCCGGGCCTCAACCGATCTGGTATGAAGTTTTTAGGTTTGATGATTTGGTTTTGGCAAAAGTTTTACACCGGATGCTCTTCCTGACGCAACCCTCTGCATTTATCCGGGCTTGGGACCGGCTCAGGGAGACACTGGCCTGTGCCCCCCTGAGTCTGGGTCCAGGAGACACTGGCCTGTGCTGCCCTGAGACTGCATAATCTCTCAGATTTGATTCACATTTGCAATTGTGATGAGAGCACGATGTGACAGACCTGTTCAGAAATTAAATAAAACCCATCATGGGTGACCAATCAAAACGGAAGATGGTAAGTATAAATTGTTTAGCGATTGATGGTGTTCCCAACTCCGTTATCACATTGTGTTTTCTTTTCTACTATCTTTGCTCCCTCAATTCAAGTGAGTATTGGTGCTTACTCACATATCCATGGTAGTAGTCACTTTATCTGAAAGTGTTTTAGAAGGGCCTCGAAACACTTTCAGTTGTTCAATGTGTACATCAATTTCAAATTATTTTTCCTGCTTCATCATTTTTTCACCCAAACTTACCACATTTGCTATGTGGCACAAACGGATTCACCTAACACGGCAAAAGATGTAGAAGATTATTCCCCCCAAATTAGTGTTTTTTATTACTCAATGTCATTACATTAAGGTGCTTACGACAATAGCCAACACACTGGAGAAGGACGGACACAAGAAACACAATCCACATGCGAGATCAACATCCATCCAGATGTAATGGGGTGGGGGGAGCCCAGACCCATGGCAACAACAAAAAAACAGCCTACTGCAAAAGGCCAATTCATGGGACATGAAGTTAGACTTGGGGGATCCAGAAGGTATCCTAACCAGATGCTTGAGCCACCTCATCTGATTTCTCTCAATGTGGAGGAGAAGCAACTCTACTCTGAGCCCCTTTTGGATGGCCAAACTCCTCACCCTAGCTCTAAGGTGTGTCTGGGCTCTCTTAGGGAGACCATGGGTGCTCTCTTAGGGAGAGCCCAGACACTAAGCAGAGAACTGATTTCGGCCGATTGGATACGCAACCTTGTTCTTTCGGCCTTCCAGAATCAGGAGACGAACTGCAGTCCTCTGTCGGAGACTATGTCCTCAGGCAGGCCATGGTTCAGGAAGACCTGGTTTAGAAGGGCTGGGGCCATCTCCACTGCTATGGCTGGCAAGTGGGCGCGGTCAGCCTGCTAGAGCTTGACAAGGCCATGACAATAACCTTTAATATCATTTAAATAATCCCTGTTTTTCTCAGACTGGGTGAATGATTTGATAGCAGTCTGTTGTTGAATTTCAAACCTGAACCAGCCTATTGGTGTGTCTACAATCTGTCTCCTACATCATGATAACAATGACATTTTAGACTAGGAGTTTGTCATGCTGTCTGGGCAATCGTTAATTATTGCAAACCAACTAAATTTGTTTTATTCAACTTTAGTTTCCCCTGCCCTCTCCACTTTAAGTGGACCACTACACAAAGTGAAGCCAATCCTTTCCAAATCTACTGTTGTCAACATTGAATGGCAATGAAAATGACATACCCTAGAAATATTGCATGTAGTATAAGGTGCCTGTAACACTGTTCAACTGACCTAACTGACTGAGAATCTTGGATTTTTATTTACCTTGTAGCTGAATGTTACTTACTCTTGAAGTAAGACCCTGAAGGTCTCTGTGTGCACCCCCCCCCCCCCCCCCCCCCCTGGGGGTCAACGCGCGGGTGCCTCCC
>CAAKHD010014086.1:11111-36360 GCA_901007705.1 Fistularia tabacaria
CCACTTTTGCCCCTTTGCCTTTTTCCCCCCCCCCCCCCCCCCCACCTCCCCTCTGCACCCAGCCTGGACAAGATGCACCTGATGCTGACCGAGCTCTTCTCCTGCTACAGCCTCTGTGTAGACATCAACGTCTTCGAGCAAATCGTGGTCCCCACCGAGTTCCTGCTCTCGCACCTAGAGAAGTGCCTCTCTAGGTATGCAAGATGGGGTCCGGGGGGCGAGGGGGTCTTAGGAAGTGACGAAGAAGTCAAATCCAAACGGACCATCAGGGCCTGAAGACGCAGGAGATACCACGATATGAATTTAAGATGAGCTATTACTCAGAGCCTAAGGGGTTCTCCACAGGGGCAGATCAGAGCTTCCACCTCACAGCGAGAAATTCCCTAGTTTCGATGCTCACGGGGGGAGGTGCGGGGAGTCCATGTTCTCCCATGGGCTCTCCGGTTCCCTCCGCCGGTCGTTCGTTGGAGACCCTAAATGGTCCAGAGATGCGGTGAATAGTTATGTCTCCATGTGTAGCCCAGGGTGAACCCCGCCCCGTGACCATCTCCAAGATCGCCTTGAGATCGGCGCGCTGTCACGTTCACCACCATGGATTCCCCTGGATGTGAATTAAGACACGCTCCATCTGGGCATCGCGGCAGGAAGGAAGGGAAACGGATAAAGCGGCGGATTGTTTCCCCAGGATCATCGTGGGAATGGCCAATTACAACCAGACCACCCAGGAGATAACCTGCCCCCTGGACCTCCTGGCGGGGATCAGGGCCTACACAACCGGCCTGCACAGCCTCTCTGGGTACATCAACGTGGACATCACTCGGCTGGTGAAGAGCGTCCTGCTGCAGCAGACCCAGCCGCTGGACTCCCGCGGAGAGCAGACGCTCACCAACCTATACACCACCTGGTGTGTGTTACGTACCATCACCTGTCCCATTTCTGGAGGTACATGATGCTAAGGGACGCTGGTGTTCCTTCTGCCCTACAGGTACCTGGAGAGTCTCCTGCGTCACGCCAGCAACTCGCTGATCGCCCACTGCCCCACCATGCACTGCTTCGTCAACCAAACCACCGAGCAGGAGCCCAAATTCAGGGCGGAGGAGTTCTCTGACATTTCAGGTCCGTCTGCGATGCGGCCAGCCTACCGTGAGGCGCCACTCTTGGGGGGGGGGGGTTAGGCGGGGCTCGTTGCCAAATTCTAACTTCCGACTGAAACACGAGGGCACATCTGGACAGCTGGACAACTTCAGCTTTGAAAGGAAACGAGGGTTTGAAGATTGTAGAGACCAACAAGAGGTTCTGCAGGGATAATAGCATCATCTTGCTCCCCTCTGATTTTTAGCATTTTCAGCGGGTAGCATACAATTCGACAGAACACACCAGCCCCCCCCCCCGGGGTAGTGAAATGGCCGCCAACTCTTAGGCTCCACATACTCGTCCACTCGGTGCGAGCGCACTGACCTTCACCAGCTGCTCGCAGTACCGCAGTGCCATTTGACTTTTTGACTTCTAACCACCCAAGTGACACTCTTGTTACTTGTATGCTCACTTCATGATAGACACCACACACACGCACACATCTGTCCACCCTCCTTTTAATGAGGTACACGTCGCGACCCGCTGCACTTTGACAGTTACCTTGCGCCAGCCGGCTAGTTTTAGCTAAGGGACGTTGGTGTTCCTTCCCCCTTTGTTTTTAAACAGTCGCTTCCCATTGATATCCAGGAGGGTATGATGGGGTATCTACTCCACGACACACACACAACCACTGCAAAGATACTTATTTGTTGATGTAAACAAGCGTAGTAACCTTTGCCCCAGCTCCAAAAGCTATCTAACCGGGTGATTTGACCTTCTGAACAGAGTTGCGGGCCCTCGCTGAGCTCCTGAGCCCGTACGGCCTGAAGTTCCTGGACGAGAACCTCATGTGGCACGTCACCTCTCAGGTCCGGGAGCTGAAGGTAAGAGTACCTGTCAATCAAAGGAGGGCTGTCAATCAACTGTGTCCTCGGCCACTCTGTGATTCAGCTGATGAAGTCCTTCTGAAGTTCACCCCCTCTCTCCCTTCCTGTGTCAGAAACTGGTGTTGGAGAACATGGACGTCCTGGTTCAGATGAGGAACAATTTCGACAAGCCGGAGGAGATGGCCAACCTCAGGAGACGGCTGACAGGTGAGGGCTGGGTGGGTTGGAGAAGGTGAACGAGATAAGCAGATGAAAGGGGCATTTGAAGGAGGGGTGAGTCAAAGGGGAAGCGAGTTAGCCTTTGTCTCGGCGCCACGCAGAAAGAACCTGTTCAAGAACCTACGGAATTTAACGGAACACTCAGCGGGACTCATGCGTGTTCGGTTAGTTTAGCGGCGCTAGCGGTGCCCGAGGTGTGTCCGAAGAGGCCCAGAAAAACCGATCAGCGTTCTCACCTCAGAGAAAGAAGGTCGCCGGTCCGATTCAGTCTGCCGTGGTGCATGTTCTCCTCCTTCTGCCTGGGTTCCTTACAGGTTCTCCGTCTTGAGATTTCAACGGAGACACCAAACAGTGTCCGCCACCCGGCCCCTGTGATTGACAGGTGACAGGTCTGGGGTTTAACCCCGCCCCTCGCCCCGCTGACCACCGGGATTGGCTCCGTCTCAGGGTCTGTCCGAAAGAAAGGCGACGTTCACATCAGTACTGCAAACGCAGCCGGTATCTAACCAGTCGCTCCCCACGGTCTGGTTAGCATCTTGCTCCAGCTTTCCTCCTCTCCCCTGCTCCATGTCCAACACGAGACACCTTCTGCCTCATCCCCCATCCTACGAGCAGCTTGCTTCTTGCTTCGCTTGTCCAGGCCCAGAGCAGAAAGTAAATGCCATGCCGACTTAGCCGGGAACCCCCTGGATCCTATCTCCACAGGGAACAGCCACGCCCACCGGCCCCTTTTCTCTGCAAGTCTTGGACTAGATGTTAGGTACTTCGAGGACTTCCTTTCATGGGGCCTCCTCACAACCCTCCTCCCACGGCACAGTGAGCTCAACCACAATTACCTTCTGGTCTTTGGTTGACCATAGCACGATGTCTGGGCGGAGGGATGTTCGGAGCTGCAGCCTCCTCCCTAGATCGACGCTCATCTCCCAGGAGCTTGCGGTTTGAAGGAAGCTCGGCTTTTTCCTTTATGTGGAAAGCTAAGGCCTTGCTCCTTCCTTAGGGAAGGTGACTGCTCTTTCCGAGGACGTGTCAGCTGGCCTCTTCTTACCTCTCTCCCGCTCGAAGGTGTCAGCCAATGAGAGGAGAACGTTACCATGGCGCCGTCTACACCGTCCCCGGGTTAAAGCTGTTTAAGCCTGGCTGTGTCCGAAGGTTTGACCCCTCTCTCGTATGTCTGACGTTCACGTAGGTGGTGAGAACATGCTGAAGAGGGTGACCATCATCGGCGTGATCCTGTCCTTCAGATCCATGGCGCTCGGCTGCCTGAAAGACGTAACGTCCCCGACGCCAAGACAGGGATGACTGAAAATGAGATTAGTTGATCTGAGATAAAGAAGGGTGAATTTAGTTTGATTGGATGAGTTAAGATTAGTTGAACGGAGATTAATTGAACTGAACGTAGTTAGACTGTGATGATTTAAAGGGAGATTATTTTAAACTGAGATTAGTTAACTTGAACTGAGATTAAATAAATTAGTTAAAATAACTAAAACTGGGATTAGTTAAACTAATCTTATTTGAAGTCATTTGAACTCATTTCAGTTACTTAATCTAAGATTAATTACGGTGAAATTAGTTTGCTGGGATGAGTTTAAATTAGTTAAACGGGGATAAATTGAAGTGAAATTAGTTATTATTTTAAACTGAGATTAGTTACAAGTTGAACTGCGAGTAAATGAATGAGTTCAAATGACTAAAAATAAATTTGTTACGTTAAGATGAGATAAAAATCAGTTAAGAAGAGATTAGCTGAACTTAAACTAGTACGAGTGACACTGTGCTGATTTAAAACGAATGAGATTATTTCAAACTGAGATGAAACTGCAATTAGTTCAAATGATTAAAAATTAGATTTGTTAAACTGAGTTTAGGTAAAATGAAATGAGTCACACTGAGATGAGTTAAAAATGACTTCAACCGAGATCACTTAAAATGAGAGTACTTTAATCTGAGATTAGTGAAACTGGGATTAGTTGAACTGAGATTATGTTGTGCTGTGTGTAAAACTGAATGGGAAAATAACGTGCTTTCTAAGATAAAGTGAAATTAGTGCTGATATGAGTCACGCTGAGATTGTTGAAATAAGATTATTTAAACTGAGATTAGCTACCATGATATCAGTTAAAACGATTTAAACTGAGACTAGTTAACCTGAGATTAATCATGCTGATATTAGTTACCCCGAAATTGGTTACGTTGAGCTAAAATAAGATTAGCTCAACTGAGATTAGCGAATCTAAGATTAGTTAAAATGATGATACTGTTATGAGTTAAACAGATTAGCTAATCTGAGGTTAATTAAAATTGATTATTCTGCTAGGAGTTCAACAGATAAGCTAATCTGAGATAAATTAAAATAAATTATACTGCTATGAGTTAGACAGATTAGCTAATCTGAGATGAGTTAAAATAAATTGTACTGCTAGGAGCGCAACAGATTAGCTAATCTGAGATTCATTTAAATGAATTATACTGCTATGAGTTTAAGAGATTAGCTAATCTGAGATTCATTTAAATGAATTATACTGCTAGGAGTTTAAGAGATTAGCTAATCTGAGATGAGTTAAAATAAATTATACTGCTAGGAGCTCGACAGATTAGCTAATCTGAGATTAATTTAAATGAATTATACTGCTATGAGTTAAACAGATGAGCTAATCTGAGGTCAGCTAAAATGAATTATACTGATACAAATTAAACAGATTAGCTAATCTGAGATCAGTGGCGTCTTGATCTCATGAGAACGTCCCTTCCAGGTCCTGGACAAGCACTGCCCTTACATAATTGGCCCCATCAGGTGCATCAGGGACTCCGTCTCCATGGAAACCGACATCAAGGTACACCCCGGGGGCGTTGCTTGGATGGATGACAGCGGGATGAGGACGTTGACTGAATTAGAAGTAGACGGGGGACATTCGAAAAGAATGTTACTATCCAGATGGCGTCAGGACACTGTTATTACACATGCGTACAGGTAATTACATGTTTACTACAAGGGAGTGCTTTGTGACGCCAGACACCCTTTTCCAGGTAACCCTGAGTGTCTTTGAGCTGGCCTCCAGCGCCGGCCTGCCCTGCGATATCAACACCGCCCTGGTGGCCGCCATCGGCAGCTTGCAGACAGGTAAGGCAGACGCTGTTAGCCGTTAGCCGTTAGCTTAGCATGTTCTAATTTTTTTTTTTTTTTGGTGGGGTGTCAAACCCTTTCAGACAACACGTCCATTGACGAAGAGTACAAGCTGTCCTGCCTGCTGCTCGTCTTCATCGCCGCGTCCCTGCCGGCTCTGGCCGCCGCCGCCAACTCCTCCTACAGCCGGGAGCACGGAGGTTCGTGTCCGTACGTTTCGTCCGACTTCGAAAAAAGCCGAAGGAAGAGACTCCGGGTTCCTGCGCCTCCTCGAGTCTGGAGTTCAGATGTTCTTGTCTTCTCAGGCCACAACAACAACATCCACTGCCTGGCCACGGCCATCAACCAGCTCGCCGCCGCCATGTTCACCATCCAGGGCAAGAACATCGAGCAGCACCTCAAGGAGTTCCTCCTGGTGAGTGAGTGGTGGTAGAGGTGGTCCACCTTCTGGTGGAGGTGTCCGGCCATGACTCCGCCCGCCTTTCTCCCTCCAGCTGGCCTCCTCCATGCTGCTCCAGCTCGGGCAGAATGCCGACAAGTTGGAGAGCAGGAACCGCGACTCCGTCTACCTGCTCCTGCACATGGTAAGCCCCGCCCACAGAGACACCTGCCAATCAATCGTTATATATCAATATATATACATATTTATGGTTTTAGATCGTGGAGGAGTCTCCGTTCCTGAGTCAGCACCTGCTGGAGAGCTGCTTCCCCTACGCCCTGCTGAGGAACGCCTACAGGGACGTGCACCGCTCGCAGGTCATCACCCTGGCCTGAGCTCACCTCCACCTCCATCTCCATCTCCATCTCCATCTCCATCCAAGGACCTCCGCCTCAGAAACCTGCACGTTCTTCTTCTTCTTCAGCAGGGTTATGAGCTCCAGAACCTTCGATGCGAGTGGATCCGACACGAAATAAACTTCATTCTTCTTCTGCGATTCAGAGATAAATAAAGTTTTATTTTGTAGGGTTGATGATACTGGGGGTTCATAAACGCAGATTTTAAAAAAAAAAAAACAATATTATCCAAAAAGTGACTGGATATCTTTTGATTATTGTTAAGTTTTAACTAGTTTTTGTTTTATGTGCCTCCTTATAAAATCTTTTTTTGAATAAATTCTTGAAATGTCACAACACGTTCCACCACCACAGTCGCAATTCGCACCCCAAATTCCCCGTCATCACAAATCAGACGGGTCGGGTTTGTGTCTCGACCTCCGCCGAACCCCTGAGACGGACTCACGATCGAACCCTGGCGAAGAACCACCGGCTTAGAACCTCCTCGGAGGTCCTCGGGCGACGTCCACTGGCTGTCCATCTCCACCCCCCGAAATCGAATGTCTCTGCTCCGCCGAGGCCTCAGGGTTTGTCTCCCCCTGCTGCTCAGTGGGGGAACTGCAGGGCGAACTTCATGTGGAGGCAAATATTCACTCATTCATTCACGTCATATAGAAACATACAACCATTCATTCATTCATTCATTCACGTCATATAGAAACATACAACCATTCATTCATTCATTCATTCACGTCATATAGAAACATACAACCATTCATTCATTCATTCATTCATTCATTCACGTCATATAGAAACATACAACCATTCATTCATTCATTCATTCACGTCATATAGAAACATACAACCGTTCATTCATTCACGTCATATAGAAACATACAACCGTTAATTCATGTCACACAGAAACATACAACCGCTAATTCATGTCACATTGAAACATACAACCCTTCATTCATTCATTCATTCACGTCATATAGAAACATACAACCCTTCATTCATTCATTCATTCACGTCATATAGAAACATACAACCATTCATTCATTCATTCACGTCATATAGAAACATACAACCATTCATTCATTCATTCATTCATTCATTCACGTCATATAGAAACATACAACCGTTCATTCATTCATTCACGTCATATAGAAACATACAACCATTCATTCATTCATTCATTCATTCATTCATGTCATATAGAAACATACAACCATTCATTCATTCATTCATTCACGTCATATAGAAACATACAACCGTTCATTCATTCACGTCATATAGAAACATACAACCGTTAATTCATGTCACACAGAAACATACAACCGCTAATTCATGTCACATTGAAACATACAACCCTTCATTCATTCACGTCATATAGAAACATACAACCCTTCATTCATTCATTCATTCACGTCATATAGAAACATACAACCCTTCATTCATTCATTCATTCACGTCATATAGAAACATACAACCCTTCATTCATTCATTCATTCACGTCATATAGAAACATACAACCCTTCATTCATTCATTCATTCACGTCAAATAGAAACATACAACCATTCATTCATTCATTCACGTCACATAGAAACATACAACCATTCATTCATTCATTCATTCACGTCAAATAGAAACATACAACCATTCATTCATTCATTCACGTCACATAGAAACATACAACCATTCATTCATTCACGTCACATTGAAACATACAACCATTCATTCATTCACGTCATATAGAAACATACAACCGTTCATTCATTCATTCATTCACGTCACATAGAAACATACAACCATTCATTCATTCACGTCATATAGAAACATACAACCGTTCATTCATTCATTCATTCACGTCATATAGAAACATACAACCGTTCATTCATTCACGTCACACGGAAACATACAACCGTTCATTCATTAATTCGTGTCACATAGAAACATACAACCATTCATTCATTCATTCACATCATATAGAAACATACAACCGTTCATTCATTCATTCATTCATTCATTCATGTCACACAGAAACATACAACCATTCATTCATTCATTCATGTCACATAGAAACATACAACCATTCATTCATTCACGTCACATTGAAACATACAACCATTCATTCATTCACGTCATATAGAAACATACAACCGTTCATTCATTCATTCATTCACGTCACATAGAAACATACAACCATTCATTCATTCACGTCATATAGAAACATACAACCGTTCATTCATTCATTCATTCACGTCACATAGAAACATACAACCATTCATTCATTCACGTCATATAGAAACATACAACCGTTCATTCATTCATTCATTCACGTCATATAGAAACATACAACCGTTCATTCATTCACATCACACAGAAACATACAACCGTTCATTCATTAATTCGTGTCACATTGAAACATACAACCATTCATTCATTCATTCATTCACGTCATATAGAAACATACAACCATTCATTCATTCATTCATTCACGTCATATAGAAACATACAACCGTTCATTCATTAATTCATGTCATACAGAAACATACAACCGTTCATTCATTCATTCACGTCATATAGAAACATACAACCGTTCATTCATTCATGTCACACGGAAACATACAACCGTTCATTCATTAATTCGTGTCACATAGAAACATGCAACCATTCATTCATTCATTCACATCATATAGAAACATACAACCGTTCATTCATTCATTCATTCATTCATTCATGTCACACAGAAACATACAAGCGTTCATTCATTCATTCATTAATTCACGTCACACAGAAACATACAACCGTTCATTCATTCATTCGCGTCACATAGAAACATACAACCATTCGTTAATTCATTCATTCATTAATTCACGTCACACAGAAACATACAATCGTTCATTCATTCATTCACGTCATATAGAATGTTTGTTTATGTTTGTATAGAGACATACAACCAGTCACTTATTCATTCAACTGTTCTGGAGACATGCAAGCATTCACCCTTTCATTTGCACGTCATACAAACAAATCATTCATTCACTCGTCCTATAGAGACGAGCAAACATTCACTCGCTCATTCACACTACATATGGAGACATATGACATTCACTTATTCATTCACATGTTTATATAGAGACCCACAACCATTCACCCTCTTATTCATGTGTTAATATAGAGGCATGATGAATGAATGAATGTATACAACCATTCAGTCATTGTGCTATGCAGACATCCAACCATTCACTCATTCATTTACATGTCATCTATGGACATACAATATTCCTTAATTCATTCATTCATCGATTCACACGGCCTATACGGCCATACATTGATTCATCCATACATTCAGTCACATGTCATTTATGGACATACGACATTCATTCATTCACACGTTATACATGGACATGAAGCCATTCATTCATCCATTCACATCTCCTAGATGGACACACAGCATTCATCCATTCAGAGACGGACAAACATTCACCCTCTCATTCACACCTACGGTCCTCAGTGGACCTCTGGGAGGGAGACGGAGAACATGGAGAGAACCAAGACAGGCACCACAAGAACATGGAGAACCCAGGAAGGAGAACATGGAGAGAACGTAGGTTAGAGAGCATGGAGAACCCACACAGACCTGGAACCCAGGAGGACCAGCTGTGAGCTGCTGATCACAAGTCCACCTTGAAACCCCCGTGATGATGAGCTGAAGACCATCAGGAGATCTGCTGCTGAATGGTGAGTGTGTGTGTGTGTGTGTGTGTGTGTGTGTGTGTGTCACCTGTCTTCTTCACAGGTGAGGCCTTCACACTCGGTTTGGTTGGAGGCCAAGGTGGGAATGGAACCAGCGCCACCGTTGATGCTCAAAGGTACGCCTGAAAAAGCAAGATCTTTGGAGAAGATACAATGAGGAGAAAATCATTTTTAAATGGGATTTTACCATTTTTGTACTGAGCATGTAGTACACGTGTGTGACCACAGGAGGGCGCTGTTTGACAGGCTGCAGGCAAACCACACTCAGGGGCTTTAAGACACTTTATTGATCCCAGTAGGAGGAATTCCTTTGTCACAGCAGCGCAGCAATAACAATATCAATCAATATGAATCTAACCAGAAATAAGACAGACAATTAAAAGACTAAAAGTCAAAGAAAAAGGAAATAAATATGAATAAATAAATAGCGAAGGTTGGGAACAAAAGAGCAAATAAGTCACAAATTTAACAGCAGTTTATCCCGTATTTGAAAGCTGGAGGGTTTTCTCCTGGAAATGAAGAGGAAAGCAACAACGCTGTGGTTTTTCTTTTTTATTTTTCTTTTATTTAAAACTCAAGACAGGAAGTCGGGAATGTTTGCAGCGGCAGGAATGTCCAGCCTGCGCTACGACAACAACAACAAAAACAGGAAAATAAAAAAAAGGATTCGAACCCACTTTTGCATTTTAGGATTAGACCTCGCTTCTTGTGAGAGACCCAAGGCTGTGAATCCAGAAGAGGATCCCCGAGAGCAAGACTTGAGCTAGCTGTACTCCGGTAGCCGGACTCCGGTAGCCGGACTCCGTTAGCCGGACTCCGTTAGCCGGACTCCGTTAGCCGGACTCCGTTAGCCGGACTCCGTTAGCCGGACTCCACCGCAGACGTTCTGACAGCAACTACGTGCTTCCTTGACTATTCCTGCCGCGGTAATAGCACGTTAGCGCCAGGATTCGCCCTCCTGATTATTTCGGTCTCCCGCCGTCCACATGGGAGCACATTCCTGGAAGGGTCTAGCCTCCGGGGCGTGACGGCGACGGTATTTATAGGAATCAAGACGCCGCAGTCACAGGTCGACGTCCTCCAGACAGAGGCGGCCGTTGTCTGGCGGCGTTACATAAACCCGCCCTCGCCCGGTACTCACTGGCTTCCTGGTACGACGGCGGCGGGCCCGGCGAGGCCACGGGCTGCCGGGGGTACCGCTGGGGGGGGCGCTGCTCGCCGCCGCCGTGGAGTGGGTGGTGGTCGCGATGACGGCTGCGAGGAGGGAAAAGAAAAGACAAAACAAAAAACAAGGCGGTTAACACGCGGCTAGCTAACTAGCATACCTCCTCGGACGTGGCGTAAATTCTCGTGGGGACATCTGGCGCCGCCTCCTCGAAACACATTTTCTCAGGCATCCGAGCAACGTGATGACGCGTGAATACGCGAGGCCACAAACAAGGCAGCGACAGAGCAGCAGCCGGCTCTTAAAGACTTCGCCCGGCGCCACCAACAAGAGGGTCGCTGAATGCAAAGTGCGCAGATTACGGACGCTAAGACGACGACGACCTCGAACTTTATTATACACGAGTTCTATAGGTGGAAAAAAAAGGTTTTCTATCGGAACAATCGCTGTTATTGTTTGCTTCTCCTTCCTGAGAAGCCGTGCGCCGTTTCCGAACAATGTTTCTCTCGATCACAGAACCACTATTCACTTTTTATTTACTCAGAATATTCATGTTGGACGTGACGAAAATCACGCCGGCTCGTATTCCTTCATTCTGACCGGCACATTATCTGTTCATTCAGATGAATACGCATCACTATCGTGGTTCGTTCCGGCCTTTGGCTCGAGTATTCTAATAAATACTTGCTTTTGTTTGTGGCGTTGGGTTTTCTTAGAGCTCTGGGCCGCCTCATTTGTCTGATAACACCTTATTTATTTGTTTGTCTAAACAAGGACGGCGTGTAGAAAACATTAACCTTGAAAAGAAGAGATGCTCCGCACCAGAGTTAGCTACAAGCTAGTTTACATCTGTAGTCCTTGGGCAGGTGAGGAATCCTGAACAAAAGCATGTTACATATAAAACAACAAACAAATCAAGGATTATCAAATTAATTAACATGACCTGGAGGTTTCTCATTTGTTTAGTGTTTAAAAAATGTAAAGTCCATGAATAGCCTGAGAATTCATAGCAAGTCAACTCATTGTTAGCATTATCCAATAAAGGTGTACAATAATAATGCACAAGACACAAAACAATACCATAATCAACAGAAACCGCAGTATTAACCTCACACAGCACATCTACAAATTGTGGTTTATTTTGAATTATCGTATCGGGTCATTTTGAAGGGCCTACGTGAGGAGGACGGATGTTCCCCGTGTTTCCGGAAAAAAAAAAAAAAAAAAAAAAAAAAACAACACTTTTTTGGACAGAGAAGTTCTGAGAAGTGTGCAGCTGGGATTCTGTTCCAGGAACTAGCCTCCTCCTCCTCCTCCTCCAGGGGAACCTTTTAGTTCTGCACTCCCACCGGTGAGATGCTAGCATGTAGCGCCAAGCTCCAAAACAAACCACGGACAACATGGAGGTGAAGCTGCCGCAGCATTCATGGAATAATAACCACGGACTATCTTCTCCCTGCACTGGTTCAGCGTGTGAAGAACCCCGTTAGCCGTTAGCTAACTGCGGACTTATTCTGGACATAACGTAGATGTTCCTCTGCAAAACGAGAGCTTGGACCTCTTGGTCGTTCCACTTCTTCTGTCCATTCGGTCCCAAGAAAACATCTGACCGGGGGGGGGGCATACTTTTTAAAGATGGCGCTCTTTGTGAGGTTTCATCCTTTCATCCTTCACATCATTTTTACAGTTCAATTTCAAATCATCACGACCGAAAAAAGGGCCGAGCAGAAGCAAAGCCTGCGCATCACGTCCAACTCAGCGTTCGTTACAAACAGAATTCCTCCATTAAGATGAAATATTTGCATCCGTAAATTAAATACGCGTTCATTATTTCACATTTGAAGGATTTTTTTTGAACTTGGACGGTGTGTTTATCGACGTGAATGGCTCACTGAGGTCGTTCCACATTTGAAACACTTCTTAACTTTATTTATTATTCTTATTGTTGTTGTTGTTTTTTTTGCAATTTAACTATTGGATGTAGATGTGTTTCACAAGTATTTCCCCAAAATTTCTGCAAGAAGCATCTGGCGCTCCTGAGAAGGTTCTAGAGCTGCAGAGGGGGGGGGGGGGTCGGTCTATAAAAGGCAGGGGTTTCTTCTGGTCAGAAAGACCACCGGTGGGATCTGAGCACCGCGGCAGGAAGAGGAGACGACGAGAAACCAAAAGTCTGCGGTGTCTCGAAGCGGCCGCTGCGTCCGGGTTACTCACCTTGCGGCCGACGGCACATCTTGTACGGACAGCGGCAGGAGATGAAGATGAGCAGGACCGTTTGAGGTCACCGGCAAATGAACGCGACCGTTCAAAAGTTTGGGGAGGGGCGGGTCACCCAGACAATTTTGTGTTTTCCGTGAAAAGTCACACTTTTGTTCGTCAAACGAGTTGCAGAATGAATCGAAAATACAGTCAAGACACTGACGAGGTTCGAAATGATGATTATTTGAAATGCTTTCCTCCTCGGTCAAAGAATGATAGTCTTCCTTATTCAAAATCCATTTTTAACCGAGGCACAAATCTCCCACTCTCCCCCGTTTTATAGCTTCTCTCGGTTTTCAGCTGTGCTAACATCACTGCACGGGGGGGTTTTCTAATCGCCCATTAGCCTTCTAACGCAATTAGCAAACACGATGTTTGACACGATGTACAAACACGATGTAGCAAACACGATGTTTAGAAGACTGACGTGGTGGTTGCTGGAAATGGGTTTTCAATGGTGCATTAAAAACCAGATATTTGCAGCTAAAATAGCCATTTACCGCAATGTATCCATCGGGTGTATTTCTGATTAGTTTCATGTTACTTTCATTGAAAAAAACAGCGCTTTTCTTTCTAAAATAAGGACAGTTCTAGGTGACCCCCAAACTTTGAAAGAAGTAACGCAGCTCTTGTTGTTGGACTGGGATGGAGAGGGAACATCTGTCCTCTTCTCCATCCACATGGAGAAGGTCTCCTTGCAGCACATCTCCTCCAGGCAGTCCGGGAAGGGTCGCAGTCATCGTCGATGGCTTGTACTGCTGAGAGAGAGGATGAGGAGGGCTGAGAGGAAGATCTCTCTGACACAAACGGCTCTGAAAAGGCTGGGATGAAGCAGAAGCTGCGACAAACCTCTGCGAACTAACTAGCTAGCATTTAGCTTCGACTGACAACGCGACTCCAACTGGACACAACATTGTAGTTCTTGACTTAAGCCCCGCACACACACTCTGCCAGGCCTCGGTTCATCGATACAATAACGATTTGAATCGAATGCATCTCCTACTTATCAATATTACAAATTGGAGCCCCCTTCATAAATATCCGACCACTTTCTGTGCGTTCCTATTCTGAGATTTAAGCTAGCTTTAGCTACCATGAGAATTAGCCGTACTAGCAAAGCATCGATCATGGTTTGCAGCCCTTCTATGCGGCTGACGGTAACGTCAACTACCAAATTATCAATTGTTTTCCAAACCAGGGGGGGGGTTAATCGACTTAAACCAACTAAGTTACCCGGCAAAATCCCGCAGACATCAAACCAGAGACGGTGTTAAAACCTCGGCTTGCGTTGTCATGTCAACAACCCCCTGGGTTAGGCTATCACAGCTAGCATCACACAGACGGGCCCCGTTTTCACGGCGTAGCCGGGCTTTCGCTCCGAAACCTGAGCAAAAGTAGGGAGAACAGATTAAACTTTCCGAGAGTCAAACTCACCCGACACACTCGGACCCAGAATCGCACAAAATGCGGGCGGACTGGTTGTCATGTTTCCTCCGGACGGGGAGCCCATCCGACGCTCCGCCATCAAACTAGCGGTTCCGGCAGAGATCGCCTATTCAAGCGAAGCGGTCTCACTCTGCTCAGAAGTCACACTGATTTGCAGTAAAAAAAAAAAAAATTGCATAATTTTGTTTTTGTGTGAAAATCATGTTTTGCTGGTTTCTTTCTTTGAAAACAGTGTTTTTGATGCACGGTTCATTTTATGCAGCAGTAAAACATATCCAGTGGCCTCCAAACATGCGGATTTTTGTACCAGGGGGCAGCAAAATAGAGGGGTTGTGCAACTTTTCTGTTCTCTTAATAGATCAATTGTTATGGAATCAACTCTTTTCATCACATAAGCAAAAAAACTACAATTATTTTATGGGTTGAAAAGAATGCTTTTTATTTTTAATTAGCGATTTTTTTTTTATTCAGAGTTCTGTTTTTTTTTTAAAGAAAATTATGTTTTTTTTCACCCATAAACGCAAAATCCGCATTTTCGGAGCCCCACTGTATATACCTATGTTTTGAATTTGAAAAAAAGTCCTATTTTATTTTTAGTTTTAAGAAGAGTTGTGTGAATGTGCAGATTAAACTGATGGGTTCAGAACCTCCGACAAGGTGAAGAACCACAGCTTTCGAGGGACTCAACGCTAAAACACACGGATTCGATCTGTGGTGTGTGTGTGGGGGGGGGGGAAATGATTAGAGTGAGATGTCTTCGTTTTCGGGATCCACCTCCATAGGAATCCATGCATTCTTATCTTTGCGGGCTGCGGTTCCGCCCACGGTTGTTGTGCAGGAAGTCGTGGAGACGGAATGGGAAGTCACGGGATAGAAAAGCGTGGGATTCCTCGAGTTCGCTGGTCAATGCGGGGGTTTTGTTGCGAGGTTTTCAAAGTTCATGAAATAAAAACCCGTTGTGCAGTAGGTTTCATGTTAGCGTGCCTTGGAAACCCACTGACCCACATTGGGATGCTCCACAGAGATCTTTGCGGAGAAGGTCGGCCAAACACTTCCAGCCTCACTGTGTGGAAATCCAAGTGTTTCACAACTGAATTCAACGCAGGTGGCTCCGAGCAGAGCATCAGGGTCTTCTTCTCACTTCCCGTTTACAAGCCTGACCCTCCTCGTCGCATCTTTCGCGCACCGCGATCGACCGATTTTCAAGAAAATCGAACCTCAAATCGAACCTCGTCTAAAAATCAAGGATAGTCGTTTTTTGAGGTACGACGAGCGGCTGGAACGGCGTTTCCTTCGTCTCCCCGGGAGGCAGAGCGGCCGATCACCAGGGGTTCCCGGTCGATCCGTGTCACGAATGAGTCAAGAAGCCTGCAGCGGGAAGGGGCCGCTCGGAAACACAAGAAAATAGTTTCCAGGGTCCATCTCCTCTTGTTCTAGATCCTGGAGACACCGACGTCCGGCTCCTGCAGAGGGCAGCAAGACTCCACGACCAGACGGGAGGCCCGCGAGATGACCAGCCTCAGGAGAGCAACTGGAACCGACAACCGATGTTTTCCCTTGAAGTTTTCAAGGCTAACGTAGCATCGGCTGCTCCGAAAAGTGTGTGTTTTTGAGTGTTATTGTGCAAACGGAGCCAACGTACATAAATGTAAATATAAATATATTCATGTATATGTTTTATTTTGGTTGTGTGATGTGTTTCAAGCAAGATGGAATACATGTGTGTGAATGAGAGGAACCCGGCTGGAACGCTGAGGCTACAGGGGAGTGGAGGTCGAGAAGTTCAAGTCGAGTGCGGAGAGGAGCTGAAGAAACGGGTTCCAGCAGGTTGGAACGGGTGGAGAAAAGTGTCAGGGGTTCCATGAGATAGAAGAACATCAGCCAGAAGGAAAGGAAAGCTGGAGGAGACAGTGGTGAGAGCAGAGATGATGGATGGTTTGGAGAAAAGACAGGAGGCAGAGCTGGAGGTGGCAGAGATGAAGATGTGGAGGTTCTCTTTGGGAGTGACCAGGATGGAGAGGATCAGGAATGACATGGTAGATGTTTTGGAGAGAAGGTCAGAGATGGTTGGGTCATGGACAGAGGAGGGAGAGTGAAGATGTGGAATTGGAAGTCTAGATGAAGACCAGAGAGAAGATGTGTGGAGGTAGTGAGAGAGGACATGAAGAGAGGAGGATCCAGAGAACAGGGTGAGATGGAGCAGGTGGATTCATCATGGAGACCCTGAAGGGAAAAACCCAAAGGAGAAGAAGAAGAGTGATGCTGTCATAGTATGAAGGTAAAGACAGCTTAGAACCCTGATTTGTCTAAATAGGTGTCATTTGAATTTGAATCCAGAGAGGAGCAGCAGAGCTTTGTGAACGTTCAGACCGGTGGTTCTTCACCTCGTCGGAGGTTCTGAACCCCAGCAGTTTCATACCTGCTTCACCCAACCCTCCTTGAGAGGGAAAATTAAATAGGATTTTTGTTCTAATTCCAAACAAAGGTATCCACAGCGGGGCTCCAAAAATACAGATTTTTCATTTATGCGTTAAAAAAATATTATTTTCTTTAAAAAACAGATTCCAAAAGAAAAAATTGTGAATAAAAAAAAACAATTGCATTCTTTTCAACCCAGAGAATGTCTGTGGTTTATTTTTAAATAAAGGTAAATAGGTAAATAAAGTGTTTATTGTTAGATTTATTTGCTACTGCGGTTCAACAATGTGGATTTTTTTAATAAAACCCAATGTTATACAAAATTACTAAATTACTTTTGATTATTATTAAGTTTGAACTAGTTTTTGTTTTATTTCCCACCCCCCAAAAAAAAAACTTTTTTTCTGAATAAATTCTTGAAATGAATTTAGCTTCTATGACGAAAAGAAGTCCCGTCATACATGGAAATGCATATTTCACATGTTCATCCGACCGCTGTCTTTTTTCGCTGGAAATAGTGAGTGTGAAGGGATTGAAATATGAAGAAATAAATCAAACGACGTTCCATCACCACAGTCACAAATCCCTGCGGCTGCACATGGTCCAGAGATCAATAAAGGTTTTTTTTTTGTATATACAGAACTGGGGTTTGAAAAATGCGGATATAATGCAAAAAAAAAAAAAAAAAAAAAAAGCAAAAATTACAACACATCTTTCGATTGTTGTTAAGTTTTAACTAGTTTTGGGTTTTTTTTCCCCTCCAAAAAATACTTTTTTTGGAATAAATTCTTGAAATTAATTTTGCTTTCATGCCGAAAATGAATCAAAGGCTTCACTTCTTTTCGTCTGTCGTGTGTCTGAGAAAACCGCTGGTTTCATGCAAAAGGCAGCGGGTATAAAGTACTGAAATACACAATCACCGTGCAAAATGTTTCTATCTGTCTCAGCCGGACTTTATCTGCTCCAGCTGCAATGCCTTCACCTCACAACCAGGGGTCAGATGTGTTTCTGGAAGCTTCTTGTTGACCGAGAACCCCCTCAGGGCCGCAGCCCGTCCAACCGGCCCGGACGGATGGCTGTCATTGTTTGCGAATACGTGCTAAACAACGTTATTCCCACCGTGTTTATTCGTCACCGCTAAAATGCGGTCCTTTTGGCGTTCGGCGCGTTTGACGTCGCCTCGCCCCCCTGTCCAGGCCCTGGAGCGCTGCTATAAATAAATACAGATGTATGGGAAAGATAAACGCACTCAATTTATCCAATAAGGAAATGAATCGCAGCAGCGATGAAAACAGAGATAAAAAGTAATTAGATAAATAATAGTATCTAAAATCAGTATGGAAATTCAAATCTACATACACACGTGATGAGATGGATGTCATATTACGGAATATTATCATACATCTAAATCCATATTCAATAAGTAAGTTATATTATGTGTTGTCTTATTTATGTAAAACCGGGTGTGTGTCTGCGCAAATACAGAAACAAAAACTGAAACAGAAAAGTATTAAAATAGAAGTGAAAATAAAAAATATACATAAAAAAATAGTGAAATACGTACAAAAATGAGAATAAATGGATCATTTATGGCAGGAATAGAAAATATGTATGTATGTGTGTTCATATACAAATATTTATATATATGTATGTATGTGTGTGCGTGTCTGTGTGTATATATATATGTATGAGGAATGTATTGAGAAATGAGATAATAAAATTGATAATTTATTGGCAGGCGTAGAAATATTTAAATATCTATGTATGTATGTGTGTGTGTGTATATAAATATGTGAGGAATGTATTGAGATGAGATAAAAAATGGATCATATGTTGACAGGAATAGAAATATTTAAACATATATATGTATGTATATGTGTGTATATATACATATATGTATGTATATATACATACCTACACACATATAAGTATGTATGTATGTGTGTGTACATATATGGATATGTATGTATGTATATATGTACGGAAATTCCAACCAGGAAACAAATGCCTCGTTCTTTTGAATCTGGCCAATGAAAATTCTGACTGTGTCGTTTTCTTCCAGAATGGAATTCTATCCGTATGCATGGACGCAGAATGACATGGATAACTTACGGGCAGGACATGAAAATGCGTACATAAACAAATTCGGTAAGTCAATTATTCCTCTCGTTCTGTGTGTTAATAAACATTAATATACTGTGAGTGTGTATGCGGGATGATGTGAATCATTGGCCTGTTTTATATGAATAAAGCGTATAAACGCACACACAGAATGAGATGGATGATTGACTCAGAGACTTGGAAGGAGGGTCTGGAACCCGGGTCGCGAAGGTCACCCGTCAGGGTCACGTGTACCACGTCCCCACCGCCGCTCTCTGCTATGCAATATTTATGTTTCTGCATTCTCCACGACACCTGTCCGTGTTTACGACACACATCGTGCTCAATGCTCACCTGCCATCACAATTCCCGACACAAGGCATTTCTTTTTTGTCCTCCGGCGCGTAAAACTCTTTCCTCAATTTGCATCCACATCCTTATTTACACATTCTTCTCCCATTTCAGGATCATTTGCACACTTTTCCTACCCCGAATGGCAATAAAGTTTATCTTATCTTAATGTCTGGAAGCTCCAAAAAAAAAAAAAAAACACACCCAAACATCCTGTAAACTTTTATTCCTCCTTTGCGGAAATTACCACAATGTGTGCGTGTGTGTGTGTGTGTGCGGGCGTGCGTGCGTGTGTGCGTGCGTGTGTGTGTGTGTCGTCACCTATGAGTCACGCCGTGTTGACTCGTGCGACCCGAGCGGGCTCCCGTCCTTTCTCGCGATACTTCAGTGTGACATAAGCCCTTATAAGAGCAGCCGCCAGCTCGTCCTTTTCGTTCGTCCTCAGTGCAGGATAACGGCACTGATACCCATATCTAGCTCACTCTCTCTCCTCCTTTTCGTACGATTAAAACCTTCTTGTATCCTGCCAGACTTCAAGACTTTTAGAAAAAGCGTTAACCCTTTTTTTTTATCCGGCCGAGAAAATTGTATTTTTTTTTTAAAAGGTAGGTTCTATTTTTTTTTTTTGTTTTCCTTCACTTCCTTTTCGACGATAGCCTCTTAGCTAACGCTAGCTTAACTTAAGCTAGGTCAACAAGCAGGGGATCACGACCTGACATCCGCATTTTAATTAATTATGTTTAAATATACGTAAAAATCGATCTTAAAAGTCAAAACAAATCGTATTTAGGTGCTTATGTAATGATGTCGTGAAGCCGCCGGGGCCGCGAAAGTACTACATGGGGCTAATTAATTAAAGGGCCGGGTCTCCTTACCAAGAGTAGCCGGCGACTCACGTCCCTCTCCGGGGGACGGAGAGGCGAAACCACCCGGTTCTCGTGTTTTTCCTCCAAGAGGAGTGGGGGATACAAGTGTGTGTGGGCTTCCAGGGAGGGTTCCAGGGAGGGTGGGGGCGGAGGGCTGCCGTCGAGGAATGCGCCGTTGCCTAGCTCTTGAAAATCCCGACCTGAGAGCCAGGGCCTGATCAGACTCGACCTCAGCCGTGATGCTTGATCAGATTCAAATAATCCCCTGGATTCAGGCCGAAAAACACCTGGTTGGAATAAAATCTGACTATTCAAAATTTGCAGAAGACGCCTGTGTGATTTTAATTACCATTTATTACCATTTAAAGTGACAACAGTTTTGACCCAGTCTTGTATTCATCCTTATTTTTGTAAGGTAAACTAGTTTAAACCGTCGTTTATACCGCAATAATAACAAGACGGCTTCTCTGACATCCACCTCGATGAAGTTCTACTCTTTGCCGTGACCCTCAGCTGATCTGCGTTCTGTTTTTTTTTTCCATCTAAAAGTCTCTTTATGCTTTCTAGTGTGCTCACTGGAAGCGGTGCAACCGGTTTCCCCGGGACACTTTAAACAGACCGAAGCTCATTTTTCTCTCCCCGCCTCCCTCGTCCCATTTCAGAGCGCGTGACAATCGCCCGCCGACGACCATGGATGTGATCGTGCGTCGCTGTCCGTTCCTGGCCCGCGTTCCCCAGGCCTTCATGCAGCAGCCCAGGAACTCCCTGGTCGTCTACGCCCAGAAGTGCCCGCTCCTGATGGAGCTGGCTTCCAAGCCCATGGCGCCCTCGCTGGCGCGCGCCCTCTGCTCATCCTCGTCGCAGCAGAGGACCGAGACGCCCGCCGCCGAAGGTGACGGTCGAATCGAACACCCGCTCGTGTCGCGACTGAGTTATTAACGCTGCTAAACGGCGACTCCGTCCGTTTCCAGCCTCCAAGTCAAAGGCCGAAGCCAAGTTGCCCGCCGGCCACCATCCGCCGGCCCCCGGCCAGGCCGTGGCCTCCAAATGTCCCTTCCTGGCCGCCGAGATGGGCCAGAAAAACAGCAGCGTGGTGCGGCAGGTCGGCATGGAGTTCCAGGAGGACGTCCAGGAGGTCCGCACCGTGCAGAAAGGCAAGAGCCGTTCGGGAGTTGCGAGGGCGGGGTTTGCCGGCACTCCACCGCCGACCCGCCCGTCACTGTTGGTTTGCTCTTCAGAGGTTTCTCCCAGCCAGCTGAGAGAGCCGTCCCTGGCCAGCTCCACCAAGGGGAGTGGACTGGACCACACTAACCTCATGAAGAGCCTGCTGAAGCAGCGGCCCAAGATGGTGTCCCACCTGCTGCAGGACAACCTGCCAGGTACCGTCTGCCCAACATCTGCGCTGAAAACGTCCGCCGACGACCCGGGTTGCGTCACCACGCGTGTCGACAGGCTCGCGTTGAGCAAGTCTTCCTGTTCCCCGCAGTGTCCCGCTTCCACTACGACGACTTCTTCGAGAAGAAGATCGAGGAGAAGAAGAGCGACCACACGTACCGCGTCTTCAAGACGGTCAACCGCCTGGCCAGGGAGTTCCCCATGGCCGACGACTTCACGGGCTCCATGGAGGAGAAGCGGGAGGTGTCCGTGTGGTGCAGCAACGACTACCTGGGCATGAGTCGACACCCGCGGGTCGTACAGACCATCATGTGAGTTTACATCTAAAATAAACATCTCCTCCTCCTCGTCTCGCTGACGTCCGGAGCTCCAGATCTTCTTCGGTAAACACCAGTCAGATGTTCCGTGACGTCAGCGGAACATCTGGCACCCCAGGGAGGCCCGTCTGCGCGTTGGCGGTGACCCGCCGGTGTTTTTTTGTTTCCAGGGATACTTTACGAAAGCACGGCTCGGGAGCCGGCGGCACGCGGAACATCTCCGGGACCAGCAGGTTCCACGTGGAGCTGGAGCAGGAGCTGGCCGACCTGCACAAGAAGGACGCGGCGCTGCTCTTCACCTCCTGCTTCGTCGCCAACGACTCCACCCTCTTCACCCTCGCCAAGATGCTTCCCGGTACTTCACCGCACACCTTCCGCTCACGATAAACATCTCCGCGAGTCCTCCTCCTTCCTCTGAGTTCCGTGCTGACGCGTCGCAGGTTGCGAGATCTACTCGGACGCGGGCAACCACGCCTCCATGATCCAGGGCATCAGGAACAGCGGCGCCAAGAAGTTCATTTTCCGCCACAACGACGTGGCCCACCTGCGGGAGCAGCTGCAGAAGGGCGACCCCTCCAAGCCCAAGATCGTGGCCTTCGAGACGGTCCACTCCATGGACGGTGAGTAGCTCCCCTCGAGGGTTCCTTCGCGGTTCCTCCGGAAACCGTCCGAGCATCTCCCTCTCTGTGTCCTCCTCCGCGACAGGCGCCGTGTGCCCCCTGGAGGAGATGTGCGACGTGGCGCACGAGTTCGGCGCCATCACGTTCGTGGACGAGGTGCACGCCGTCGGCCTGTACGGCGCCGGGGGCGGCGGCATCGGCGACCGCGACGGCATCATGCACAAGATGGACATCATCTCAGGAACCCTGGGTGAGCAGATCGCTCCCATTTCTGAGGCCGGGAGAAGGGCGGAGACGCTCCCCTCTTTTGTCCTGGGACCTCGCCTCCCGTCACCCGATACCCCGTCGTCGCCAGGCGACGGCGCCCGCCGGTCGAATTACCGCCCCGCGGCCGCGTCCTCACCGCCCGCGTCTCCTTCCAGGCAAGGCCTTCGGCTGCGTGGGAGGCTACATCGCCAGCACCTCCGCCCTGGTGGACGCGGTCCGCTCCTACGCCGCCGGCTTCATCTTCACCACCTCGCTGCCGCCGATGCTCCTGGCCGGGGCCCGGCAGTCCATCCGGGTGCTGAAGGGCGAGGAGGGCCGCGCCCTGCGCCGCAAACACCAGCGCAACGTCAAGCTGCTGCGCCAGATGCTGATGGACGGCGGGCTGCCGGTGGTCAACTGCCCCAGCCACATCATCCCCGTCCGGGTAGCTTCTCCCGTCCACGGGCCTCGTCTCCGCCGGGCGACCTCCGACCCCCGGGAGCCCCCGCTCTAACCCTCCCCGCTGCCCCTCCTCCTGCAGGTGTCGGACGCCGAGAAGAACACGGAGGTGTGCGACGTCATGATGAGCCGCCACAACGTCTACGTGCAGGCCATCAACTACCCCACCGTCGCCCGCGGCGACGAGCTCCTGCGCATCGCCCCCACGCCCCACCACACCCCGGAGATGATGAAGTACTTCGTCGGTGAGGACCTCGGCTTCTCCTCCCTCCGGCTCGCCAGGAAGCCGGCGACTAACCTTCTCCTTCTTCTCCTGGCCTGCAGAGAGGCTGCTCCACACGTGGAAGGAGGTGGGCCTGCCGCTCAGATCCCACTCCTCGGCCGAATGCGCCACCTGCCAGCAGCCGCTGCACCTGGAGCTGATGAGCGACCGGGAGAAGTCCTACTTCAGCGGCCTCAGCCAGCCCATCTCCGCCCGGGCGTAACCTGGACCTCCGCAGGTGGCATCTCCACCTTCAGCCGGACCGCCGTCACGCCAGCGTATCTTCTTCTACATGTACCATCTAAAGTATTCTATGTTCCAAATCTTCTATATGCTGAAAATAAAGGAGGAGAGATGAGAGAACACTGGTGTCCTGGAGCTTCTTTCCATTGAGGAGGAACTTCTCCACCACCTTCAGTGAAGGAGAGGTGGGGGGGGGCAGAATTAGAAACGTTCTCCAGGAGGGGAGAAGGTGACCTTCAGGGAGACTGTGGACAGAGACCATCCTGACCTCCTGACCCTCAGGACCCGATACTGAACACCAACACACACACACACTGCAGAACACATGACACTGAACACACACACACACTACAGAACACACTACAAAACACACACATACACTGCATAACACATGATACTGAACACACACACTACTGAACACACACTCCAAAACACACACATACACTGCATAACACATGATACTGAACACACACACACTACTGAACACACACACACTGCATAACACATGATACTGAACACACACACACTACTGAACACACACACACTGCATAACACATGATACTGAACACACACACACTACTGAACACACACTCCAAAACACACACACACACTGCATAACACATGATACTGAACACACACACACTACTGAACACACACTCCAAAACACACACACACACTGCATAACACATGATACTGAACACACACACACACTACAAAACACACACATACACTGCATAACACATGATACTGAACACACACACACTGCATAACACATGATACTGAACACACACACTACTGAACACACACTCCAAAACACACACACACACTGCATAACACATGATACTGAACACACACAAAACACACACACACACTCCGGAAAACACACACACACTGCATAACACATGATACTGAACACACACACACTACTGAACACACTACAAAACACACACACACACATACACACTACGAAACACACACACACTGCATAACACATGGTACTGAATACACACACACTCCAAAACACACACACACACACTTCTTAATACATGATACTGAACCCACTCCAAAACACACACATACACACACGCACACACTGCATAACACATGGTACTGAATACACTCCAAAACACTGACACACAAACACACGCACACACACACACACACACACACACACACACACACACACACACACACTGCTAAACACATGGTACTGAATACACACACACTCCAAAACACACACACACACTGCATAACACATGATACTGAA
>CAAKHD010014087.1:0-12383 GCA_901007705.1 Fistularia tabacaria
GAGGACAAAGACAGAGCAGAGGACAAAGTGGTGGAAGCTGAAAGGGGAGGAGTGTTGTATGGTTTTCAGGGAGGAGATGAGAAAGGCTCTTGGTTGTCACGGAGAGCTTCCAGATGACTGGACAACTACAGCTAATGTGATCAGGGAGACAGGAAGGAGAGTACTTGGTGTGTCGTCTGGAAGGAAAGTAGATAAGGAGACCTGGTAGTGGAATGAGGGGGTGCAGGAGTGTATCCAGAGAAAGCGGTTAGCAAAGAAGAAGTGGGACACTGAGGGGACTGAAGAGAACAGATAACAAAGGGGAATACAGTGAAAAGGTAAAGATAGAGGTAGCAAAGGCAAAACGAAGGGCGTACGATGACTCGTATGCTCGGTTGGACAGTAAGGAGGGAGAGAATGATTTATACAGGTTGGCAAAACAGAGAGATAGAGACGGAAAGGATGTACAGCAGGTCCGTGTGATTAAGGATAAAGAGGGAAATGTATCGGCAGACGCTAGAAGAGTGATGGGAAGATGGAAAGAGTACTTTGAAGAGCTGATGAATATGGAAAATGAAAGAGAGGGAAGGGTAGAAGAGGTGACTATTGTAGACCGCAAAGTAGCAGAGATTAGTAAAAGTGAAGTGAGGAGGGCATTGAAGAGGATGAAGAATGAAAAGGCAGTTGGTCCGGATGATTTACCTGTGGAGGTATGGAAGTGTCTCGGAGAGACAGCGGTAGAGGTTCTGGCTAGATTATTCAACAGGATCTTAAAGAGGGAGAGAAGATGCCTGAGGAATGGAGAAGAAGTGTGATGGTGCCCATTTTTAAGAATAAGGGGGATGTGTAGAATTGCAGTAACTATAGAGGGATAAAGATGATGAGCCATACAATGAAGTTATAGGAAACAGTAGTGGAAACTAGACTGAGAGCAGAAGTCAGTATTTGTGAGCAGCAGTATGGCTTCATGCCTAGGAAGAGAATGCGAATAGAAAAGTACAGAGAAGGTCATAGGGAGCTGCATTACACTTTTGTAGACCTAGAAAAAGCCTACGACAGGGTGCCGAGAGAAGAACTCTGGTTTTGTATAAGGAAGTCTGGGGTGGCAGAGATGTATGCTGGACTGGTCCAGGACATGTATGCTGGCTGTGAGACAGTGGTGAAGTGTGCTATATGTGTAACCAAGACGTTCAAGGTGGAGGTGGGACTTCATCAGGGATCAGCTCTGAGCCCCCTTCTTATTTGCTGTGTTGATGGACAGGCTGACTGATGAGGTTCGACAGGAATCTCCATGAACCATGATGTATGCAGATGACATTGTGATCTGTAGTGAGAGTAGGGAACAGGTTGAGGAAAATCTTCAGAGGTGGAGGTATGCTCTGGAAAGGAGGGGAATGAAGGTTAGTCGCAGCAAGACAGAATATAGGTGTGTGAATGAGTAGAGCCCGGATGGAACGGTGAGGCTACTGGGAGTGGATATCAAGAAGGTGGAGGATTTCAAGTACTTAGGATCAACAGTCCAGAGCAATGGAGAGTGTGGAAAAGAGGTAAAGAAACAGGTTCAAGCAGGTTGGAATGGGTGGAGAAAAGTTTCAGGGGCTCTATGTGATAGAAGACTATCAGCCAGAATGAAAGGAAAGGTATACGAGGCAGTGGTAAGGCCAGTGATGCTGTATGGTTTGGAGACAGTGGCACTGAAAAAAAGACAGGAGGCAGAGCTGGAGGTAGCAGAGATGAAAATGTTGAGGTTCTCTTTGGGAGTGACAAGGATGGATAGAATCAGGAATGAGTCCATCAGGGGGACACTACATGTTTGTTTTTTTGTAGAGGTCAAAGAATCCAGCCTGAGATGGTTCGGTCATGTACAGAGCAGGGATCGTGACTATATTGGTAGACGGATGTTGGAATTGGAGATGCCAGGCAGGAGTTCTAGAGGAAGACTGAAGAGAAGAATTATGGACGTAGTGAGAGAGGATATGAAGGTATTTGACATGAGGGAGGAGGACAGAAAGAATAGGGCTAGATGGACGTTGATTCGCTGTGGTGACCCCTGAAGGGAAAAGCCGAAAGGAACAGAGGAAGATCTTTTTTTGTTGAGACTCCACAAACAATACATCACAGAGTGACCATTTTTCCAAGCTATATGTGAATAAGAGTTTATGATTTAAAAAATCCACACAAGAGGAACTTGGCAATCAATTCTTGAATCATGATCTGAAATAATTTCATAAAACTGTTATTTATAATTTCAGACTGAGATGGTTCGGTCATGTACAGTGGAGGGATGGAGAATATATTGGTAGACGGATGCTGGAATTGGAGATGCCAGGCAGGAGGTCTAGAGGAAGACCAAAGAGAAGATTTATGGACGTTGTGAAAGAGGATATGAAATTATTAAGTGTGAGAGTGGAGGATACAGAGAATAGGGCTAGATGGAGAAGGTTGATTTGCTGTGGCGACCCCTGAAGGGAAAAGCCGAAAGAAAAGGAAGAAGAGGTTATTCACAATTTGTTGTCCTTAATCCATTGCAATTTGAGAAACACAGCTTTGGTATAATGACACATTACTGTAAACATCTTACGTGTGGATGATAGATACCAGTCAGTTCTGGTAAATAATTTGACTGTACTAAGATAAGATAATACTTGATTAATTATCTTGTCTTAGTAAAACTACCACTCCTGTGTAGCAGAAGCATAGTTTTTAATGCATTTATCAAGTACCTTGCACTTTAATTCAAACAATTTTCTGTAGTGAACAGTGCAAAACAATAGGTACATATATCTGTATCCAAACCAAACAGGTACAACTATCCCTAGTCAAGAAGCACTACCATCAAATTGACAGTCCTTGATACATTGACTGGTTGTAATTTTACAGATAACCAATGGAGACATACCCTTCCCATGGTGATAGCAGCAGCATCAGTTTGACACACTGTACTGAAAACTTGACACTCTTTTTTTGTTAAACAAGCTTTTTGTAAGAACGTGATCACGTCTGTTGTTTAGCCTTTTTGAAATGGAACATCAATATTTCTGGATAGTTTTCCAGTTATAGTTGAACACGCTTTAAAAAACAAACAAACCAACATGCTGAAAGTGTAAAGTTTTGATCCAAAGATCATCCACATTGACTTCTTCGATTTTTATTGTGACATCCAAGAGAGCTGTTGTCAGCTGAAAAGAAGCTATCCACAAGTTCATTCGAGTCTTTAGTACACCTCTTTTTTATTTGTGTATATATACACATATAAAAAATAAGGACGTATGTACAATGATAATAAATATCAACATGTTTGTACAAGTGAAATAAGTTACTTAAGATTACTTTAAAAACCAACATAAAAGATCAATAACAGACAAACAAAACAGGGGCAAAATAAAACCAGAGAGATACTGCAATAATACAATTTATAACGCAAGAAAAACGTCTTAAACTTAAAACCCTGCAAGATGGGAAAATGTAATGCGCACTTAACATTTCTAAGAACAGCAGAGATGCACATTAAGCGCATCACTCATGCATATTTTTCAAGCAAGAAAACTGTAGTCCTTCTTCTGACTATTTTCCAAAATGATTTATGATTTGAAATAGTAAAGCCCAATAGCAAAACCATAATGTAATAAGACATAAGTACCAGTGTATTGTGCTAAATCCTTTTAGCTACAGCTTTGGGGCATTTGATACTATGGTCTGGACACAAAATGTCACTAATTTGCTTGAAATCAATGTCTATACATTTGGTTTTAGGGGCAAACAAATTAAACAATGATTTATTTTTGGTACATTAAGGAGCTGTGATGAAGACAGGAGATCAAGAATCAGGCCACGCAGAATTTGTAAACAGGAGGCAAACAGGCCCTTCTTCAGTTTTCTGTGAGGGGAAATATGTAGCTGCAGATACAATGCGGAGAAAGATAGAAGACAACAGCTGAATGTCATATGGTGGACGGACTGCTAAGACAAAAAGATTGAAATGAAATGAATTTAAGAGATGAAACAAAAACAAAAGCATCTGCAGTCTACCTTGGCTCATCCAAAGGTGAAGAGGCACAGAAAAAATAAACATGGTGAAATGCAGCCATGAAATCCTGTACAACCTGTTTTTTTCATTGTTTTTTGTTGTTTTATTTTATTTTTGTCCAAAGAGAACATTAGTGTTCTGCAATATTAGTGTCTGTAAAAAGTCAAAAAAAAAATCACAGGTCAAAAAGATCCTCATGGTTGATCTCATCAAAGCTGCGTTGTCCATTTATGGTGGATCATGCAACACAAGGATCGAGTGCTGTAGGTCGAGTACCTCTTCAACCCAATCTTGATCATTTACATCTATTTCAGCACTTTTTACACAGCGGAAAAAGCATTTTTTTTTTCTTTTTGTTCATCTCTGTCTCTTCAAACTGTTCTCTCTTGGTCCCAGCAGATGCATTCCAAAAACAAAAATCCCCACCTGTACAGAGGAAGACAAAAAGGAAACTAAGTATGCTTCCAAACAATTACAACCATATTTTTACAGCCTTGGCCCTTAATGTAGACAATCTGACAAACATGTTTGGGCAGAATGGTCTATTAGTGGTTTTGATACATGATGTACATGAGGTACATGATACATGATTTGATACATGATTTTCTGATGTTTAGAATCTGAATCAGAATCAGACTCAGCTTTAATGGCCCATATGTTTCCATATGCAGGGAATTTGGCTTTGCTCTACGGTTATATCATCTGCCAATTTTAAGGCAAGCAACGACTAGACAACGGGACATAATACACAATACAATAATAAAAAAGTGCAAAGTACAATGTGGTTAAGTAATATCCCAAATGAGTAAAGTGGTCAGTAAGGTAGTGCAAAGAGATAAATAAAATCTAGATAAACATGTATTATGTTTATTAAGGAGCATATAATAAATGTGTGTGGTGACTAGACTTTTTTTCATGATTTTCATGATTTCATTCACACGCGATTAATGTTTAAGTGTCATTGTTAGTTAAGAAACTGGGAAAAAAAGGAAATGAAAAATGTAAAACAGGCAGGTTTGAGTTGAAAGTCCAGTTAAAATGAATCTGTCGACTATTCGAATGTCACATGTACATCATGGCAGCTAACCATCTTCCTCGTGTCAACCTGTTTTGATCCTAATCAAGCTGAGAGGCTTTCTCTGTAATAAAACGTTCTCGTCTCATACTTCAGGCAGCCCACTGGATGTGTCTTATCTTTGCTATAGAAGTAGATTTTTTTTTCTAATGCACTTGTCCCTCAAGACTAATCCAACTGAGCACAAGGACAACATTTGATCAGGAGGAAATTGACTCGCCCCAATTGGAAGATATCAACATATCTCTGAGGAGGAGGTGGAGGAAGACAGACAATATTTTTTCAACAATTTCACACAATTAGTGAATGGAATACTAATTTAGTCATGATGAATCCTTGTGACTTAGAAAAAATGAATATCAACAAATCTACATGGGACTGACTAGACTGATTTCAAATTCTGCATTAGGAATCTCCTGACAGGTCTTTGAAGAAGATGTCATCAAGGGGCAAAGATTTGTATTCTCTCATGAGTAAAATTATGGTTAAATATTTTGAGAAATGTGCTTATTCCCTTTCTTGCAGAAATGAGAGCTGATAATATCTCCTAATAATGGAATGGGAACCAGGAGAAAGAATGGCTTTGTTCGTGTGGAAAAAAAGTGCCTACACGCAGATTTGAAGAGTAAAAATGAAAATGAGCAAATTTCTTTGCTGAATCCAGCAACAACCTGAAGTTACTTTTACTCTCCGGTGTTTTGTTCCTATTTAACATACAAGGTATGACATACTGTTTAGTAAGCTTTGGAGACGCAGCCTTGTTTCTGTCAGTATGAAGGCAGTTGATTCATTTTTAATGATGTAAGTGCAATAACCATCTTGTTTCATCAAACTCTTGGTTCAAAGTGCTGTGCTGAGCAAAGAGTTGAAAGTCAGAAAAGTAAACACAATACAACTTCATACTTTGCCAAAATCTGCTAACGTGAATTTAATCAAGTGGGACATTACCTTCATTGGTTAATTGCAGGTTCCTGCCTGCAGCCAGAAGCTTGTCAGCATAGCAGCAACCAGGCCGTCTATTCACTATTCCATCTTCTGTCTATTTTTACAATGCTCCTCTGTTTACATCCACAGTAGCCCTGGGTCAGTCTCTGGGCATCGGTAGGAGGGAGGGGATTTATTGGGTTCGAGATGTGTCACAAGCAGTCCACGATGGGTGACATTCAGAGCACTGTGAGTGCATGGGAGAAGCTGGTTCTTCCTTGGCAGTGCAAGTTACCACTCTCACCAAACCCATAAGATATAAAGCACTTTTGAGACATCCACAGCAGTTGTGACAGCGAGGGTTAAACTGCATTCTCCACGCTTAATGTGTCTGTGACAACTGCAATTTTGAATTTAGAGTGCATTTATTGTCTTGCAACTAAGAGCTGAAAGCCAATTGCTTTTTCTTTCTGAGGAAATGGACAAATGTCCAAAGGTCAGCCAAAATACATATTTGTTACACACTTTGCCTGTCACTGATGTAGTACAGAGTGTACTAGTTGAGTATTAAGTTGAAGGTGCATTTTAGCATCATCTTGCAAGGCTAAGCTGGGAATCTAAGCACTTGCACTGTTGTTATTCACAAAAAAAAACATTAGTCACTTGATTACTGGTTGAACACTGCTGTTGTCCATCAGACATCAAAAATAAAAATGAGAAATGTCTTCATTTAAACCGACCGCTGGATGAAATAAGAGGAATTGGGGGCTCTCTCCGACGGTAAATAAAACATGGGGAAAAAAATATGAAACAAATTGAGCAGAGAAATCTTGAGAGACTGTCCTTCCTTCAGAAACCACCTTGCATCTTTTACAACAATCTACTTCATTTTCCATTTAATTTCGTTGCTCTTTGTCTCTCACTCTCTTTCCTCTTCTCAGTCCCACACAGGGCTCTTGCTATGAGGACATGATTGTCGTCTTGCTTCGATGTTAATTAGTCTTTTTATACCGCTCTCACACTCTTGGCTCACAAATACAAAAAGGGAAGACACGCTTCCAGTTTTAAGTGCAGTAAAGGCTGAGAAAGTCTCAAAGGACCGGGACTGAAAAGTTCAATAATTCCAGTCATTTGTACTGTCCATTCATCAACTAGTCTCAGCACAAAGCTAAAAGCCTCACTTGGTCCACTCAACGTAAAAGAAATGTGCCCTTCAGAAAACATGTGACGCCATTTGTTTGATTACCATGCTTGAGGTGTTCTCCTCTGCGTTCAGAATTCAATTTTAAACACACAATTTACACAAGTGACGATTGCACAGTGGAAGCAGAAAAAGTCCACGGCTGCATGTTGCAGAGAAGACAATAATTATAGGAGTGCATGTTGGCAAACACGGTGAATGAGTCTGTATATTTAACATGCTATAAATGTCTACAGTGAGCCAAACAGGCATTGGCATGGCGAGAGACACAGAGCATGAGGATTTGACAACGTGTCACTGAAAGAGAGCGAGAGAGCAGGCATCCTCAAAAGGAGGGAGGTAGTTTGGTTGTTTTGTTTTTCCAAATCAGGGAAGTGGGGCAGTGGAGGATGGGCCTAGACGGATGACTCCTCGGGGTTTGCATCGGGCAGCACACTCCTCTGCTGTAGAGTGCGCCTCAGCTCTTCCTTGAACGGACTGGAGTAGTCGTTCCCACTCATGCCCAGGCCCCCCAGCACGCCACCCCCAGCGCTAGCCCCGCTAGCCCTCTCCTCCCCTGCTGTGCTCAGGTTGAGGCGGATATAGCCGTTGCTACCAGAGCCTCTGATATTGGTGAGGCTGAGGCGGCTAGGGGAGTGGATGGGCTGGCCTGGAATGGCGCTGGGTGACGCTGTGCCACTGACACTGCTGGGCCCCAGGGCGTGACCGGGAACGATCTTAAGTGACCCATCTGAATAGTAGTAATTGGCGCCTGTCTCCCAGAACCGGTCCTCATCGCTTGGCATCTTACTGGGCACGAAGGTGGGGGGCTCCTTGGGAAGAGTGATAGGATAAACTAGAGTGCTCTCAAGAGGCTTCATGTCTGCTCCCTTTCCCAGTGCCAGTTTCAGCCTCCTGCGCAGGTAAAGAGCTGCAACCAGCAGCAACAAGCATGCTGCACCTAGTGTGATAACCAGCACCCAGAAGAGCCCCATGCTACTGTCTGGAGCACGTGCCTCCATGAAGACGGGAGCACTGGCAACGACAGCCACCTGGTACCGTTCCGTCTGAAACTTCACTCCTTGTTCCTCTGAATAACAGATGTAGCGGCCTGCTTGCATTTGACCTGCATCAGGGATGACAAGGGCCTTGAGGGTCCGGTCAAAGCGTGGTCCTCCAGCTTCAGGGTCACTCAACTGGAGCTCACGGTCATTGAGAACCCAACAAGGTCTAGCCAGGTTAGAAACTAACTGGCAAGGCAGCACCATGTCTGACCCCACTACCACTGTAATATTCCTGAGACGGGAGTGCTCTGCAGAGTGAGGGGAGGGGGGGGAGACAGTCACGAGAAGGAGTTAGTTGTGATCCATAATCATTCCAATTCATATTCTGGTATTAACAAGGATACTTTAACCCAATTCAAATTAATTAGCTCAATCCAAATTTTGTCACTTAGTCTCAGCCTTTTCCCTTTCTACTAACTTGCTCATGCCATGAAAATGAATCCCCACAAGGGGCCACTGCTGAGGTGTGTCCATACACTCACCTGGGCTCGGGATAGAGACGTGCTTATCAAACTTGGCTTTTCCCCAGCTGAACCTCTCCAGCATGAGGTCCTGTGACAGGGAGGACGTGGACCTTGAGGCAGATGACATGGCAGAAAATTAATTATGGTCATGAACACAACAAGCAGTACAGACAACAGTGGATTCTGTGTGTGATGCTTGTTTCTAACGACTGTAGTCAAAATACTCTGTATATAGAAAAAACATTAGGTATCACATGCAATAAAAATCTTGTCTTTTATAGATAGTTATCTCATATTTTTTTTATTGACAAAAACTATAAAGGCATACTTATTTACATCAGATATAGCTGCCTTCAGTAATAATATAAAAATGAGTAAATGTAAACCAACTAAAATGCTGAGGTGTCAATATAAAGTTTAAGAGGTACACAATAACAGGAAATTTTGGAGGCATCTGCACAGACTTTCAAATATTTACCAGCCGCAGATTATTTAAAAAAAAAATCTATCAAAATCCTGCCTCAAAATCTATATTAGTGTGTTGGTAATTGTGGATGCACTATGCTGACCCATGATGGTCGATGCGTATGCAGGCCCGACCCTCACTGTCCCAGGCGCAGTAGGGGTCCCGGGCCAACAGACAGTCTGGCTGAGACTGATAGCGGCTGCAGTTTGCTAAGGGTAGCTGCAGAACTTCTGACCGTGAGCCGATATACACATACTTCTACACATGGAGAAGAGAGGAAGACGAAGAGCAGATCCAGCCATTATCCAGAGACATAAACGAGAAAAAAAGATGAAAAAGGAGAAGAAGATAAACAGAGAGTGAGAGTGTGTGCAATGCAGTTCGGGGGTTAGAAGAGACAATGGGATAATCACTCTCAATTACAATAACATTCACCCAATGACCCTTTTCAAATCCAATCTGGGCTATGTTCTTTTTGCGAAAGCTGTTATAAAATGCTTGGTCACGGCTAAGCCAACATTAATGAGATAAGTAGTGGGCTTTAAGGCTGGGTATACCAATTCAGAACCGCATTGATCAGGGACATGCCACGGAAGAAGGGAGAGCAGCAGGGACTGTGCCGGTGTCAGCGCAAAGTCCAGTTTGACAGGGCAGGGTGTTTGAGAAAACAACAGAGGCAGAGGTTCCGTTCCCGGCTGCAGTAAGGTTTTTTAATTACTGTTATTGTGAAGAGGTTTTGGATTCATGAGGGTATACTTGATCTGAAAAAGGGGCAATGACGATAAAAACATCTGCTGAATAGCATTGGGTAAAGGGTTGGGTGGCTGCCTGACTGTTGCCAGTGGCTCTATGATTATTATTGCAGAGCAAAAAGGAGTAATAACAGATTGACAGAAGACAAATCCTGCTGTTATGGCTGAATACAAATGAATGCATGATGCAACTGCATAGCAAGCAAATACATCCCTAAAGCTACTTTCGAGGGAAATGATCACATGTGCCGACATATGCAAGCTTGGGTGGCTAAGCAGGACATTCCCAAAGGAGCAACTTTGAACAATTCCCAGGAGAGGCTATTAAGATTTCTAAAGACTCCCTCATAAAGGGAGGATACAATATATGAAAGGGTCCTCCCAAGATTATTTCAACCTACAAAAGACTTCTGCTAAAGACATTGGGACTATCTGGGTGCTACATTTGTTAAACTAGAGCTGATTTACTGACATCTTTCTAACAGAAATAGTGTGTGCATGGATATGCATAAAGTGGACCTGTGCAAGCAGTGTTGTTTTTTTTTAATTCCTAACACTGAAATATCTCTACAAATGCAAAGGCATGTATCCTTTCAAAGGAAGGCGCTATTATCCTCTTTGTCATGATAAGCTTTTTACGCTGTTTCCCATCAAGGATATACTGAAGAACGATGCTACTTCATTGCTTCCAAAAATTTCAGCTTGAACATGTTTTCATGCAGGGGTATGAAAAAGACTTATATAAGGATAGGCACAGTATTGATTTATCTGACACATTGAAAATTCGGGATGTTTGATTTTTTTCTGCTTTTCCCCGAGCCCAAATCGAGTTTAACCAGATCACGCCGTTTCAGGTACTCAACAAAATATTCTCTGTAATGAATACACTGCTCTTCAAATTGTTGATATGACGTTTTGAAAGCACTTTCTCTGATATAAACTGTGAGTATGATTTTTTTTTACCTTGGAGTGTGAGATGGTCAAGCTGTCCACAGGCTGTGCCGTCTCAAATAGTTGGATTTCTTCAATCACATGGGCTTCAGAGCCTAAGATCGCCACCCTCTGTAACCAGCCCTCCGCTGCAACACAGAGATTGGGGAATTACCTTACTTCACTTGTGCTTTGGTCCATCAACCTTTCTATCCAAGTTTGCATCCTTGCTATAGACTCTCAACCTCACTGCCTCTGGGCAATTCTTCCTCGCAAGCATGAAAACACTGACTTTCAAAGAGGTAGCTCAGGCAGGTCTGACCAACTGGGTTCTTGTATGAAAAATCATCCAAACACACAACTGCTTTGACAGACTAAGCGCTCATTTAAATATCATTGATATCATATTGATAGTACACACACACACACCACATACCACACACACAACACACAAGTAAATTTAAATGTTAATGATACATAAACAAGTCTCTGTCACTGATGCACAGTATTTTACTTGAATATTAATACCATATTTATATATTTACAAACACCCATCTGTGACGCTATAGCTTCATTTAAATATTTAAGTTGTTGAAAAAAATACAAACCAACTCCTTTGATGTTTGTGTATCAAAATACTGGGCCTTTCGCTTTTAAAAGAAAATATAAATAAATTGCAACTCACTTTAAAGCACCACATTTATGTCAGAAAAAGAAAAAGTAAGAACCATGCTAAGCTACCAAGGAAACAACTTTTTTAAGGCCTAAATTTGCCTGCAAAGCAGAGGTAAAATTAATTAACATTGATAATGGAATGTAGCCTCAAACAATGTGATTTATTCTGGCCTTGCTTTCCTTTTATTACAAATTAAATATCTTTTTTGAAGAGATGACAGAAGCATTCTCCACTCAAAATGTAATCACACTGGCATGCAGTCGCATGAACACGCCCGCACTTAAGTGCAAAGATGATTATTGGTATGAAGTTGACTGTCTGCAGAAATGTTTAAAAAGAATAACAAGGGAAAACAACCGCGCCAGAGAACACAGTATTATTACTGTGTGAATTTATTAACTTTTTTATATAACTGATTTTACAGTTACTCAAAATGCTTTGAAAGGCCATTCAACAGCTTGAGTACATGTAATATTATTGAGTACCTAGGGAAGTTTTCCCTGCATCGAGTGAGGAGCTGATGGAGAAGGAAGAGGGGAGCCTATGGCCCTTTCATGTAGGTCATTGTGAACAAGTGGAGATCCCATGTGATGAGATGTATTTCAGGCACAGCTGGCAGGGTGACCTTGGTGTGTGTGCGAGTTTAAGTAGAGCTGCTGACATGTTCTTTCTTATGTGGCCCTCCTGATTAAATGACTGTCATTGATAATATGAAAAGCTCGCTCTGAAACCAACGGGGGAGCCCTGACAGAATATCGTCGCAAGTGTGCACATGTGTACGCACGCATGCGCATAGAGATTGCAAGCAGCAGGCATATGATCAGATCGGAAGAGCACACGTCTGAA
>CAAKHD010014087.1:12403-24243 GCA_901007705.1 Fistularia tabacaria
CCCTACACGACGCTCTTCCGATCTACTGTCATTGATAATATGAAAAGCTCGCTCTGAAACCAACGGGGGAGCCCTGACAGAATATCGTCGCAAGTGTGCACATGTGTACGCACGCATGCGCATAGAGATTGCAAGCAGCAGGCATATGATCACACTCCCCTCTTACAGCGTCAGGACCAATGCTGCATAATCCCTCAATCCTACAGCCCTGTTTTCTAAAAAACAGCCTTGACAAGCATACACACTCTCTCTCTCTCTTTCTCTTCACATCAGCTGTCGCTATGTTGCAGCTAATAGCTAATCAAGCCCACAGCCCAATTGGCACTATGAGCACCCGTCTGCCAAGGGCCCTGTTCAGTTTGTGCTGTGAAGCACGACAAGAGGGGATGACTGCACTTGGCTCATGGAGTGCGAGCGTGTGTATCCGCGTGTGTGTATGCATGCGTGTGTGGAGTGATTTGTGAGTGTGCCACCCCTGCATGTGCATGCCAAGTTGTGTGCTGGTGTGTTCATGTGCGTGTCTGGCTTGACCTCCTTGCTTGCCAGCAGAGAAGCTATGAGTCCTCTGTTGTCGTTGTCAGTTGCCACAGTCACTCGGGCACAACAGTGATCTGAATGGTAAGTAGACAAGCCGGTCTCTGCTCATGAGATAGGCTGCAATCAAATTCACATTCCCTGGAATCCACTGTCAGATTGTGTTTTTCAGGATTAAGATTCTGGGAGGGACAGCGGGTTTTTTAGATCCATGTCGAAACTGACCACCTGCTGCCTATGGGCCTGATGGCTACCAACTAGAGATATTAATTAAGTCCTGTAGACATAGGCGTTTCCTTTGATGCATGAGGATTGATCTCAGCATGCAAATCAAGACCTTAATTGAAACCCAGCTGAGGTCTAGCCAGATGGCATGCTTCTGCCACCGTGCCCAGTACCACTATCCGTTGCCCTGTCCTGCCAGCGGCTGAGTGCTCTCATCTCTGACAAATACTAGGTGCCCCGGTTCAAGCACACATACATACATATGCCCACAGGGGAAGCAGGGGAATATGAAGAAAAATATGTTTTCATTGACTTACTGCCATACTACTGCTATCCAACATTGAGTGTGCAAAATAACAACCACTACTCTATTACAATACAATTCCAAGTATGGTAGATACTGTATATACTCATGTTGTTTTTACCTGTGCCGATGAACAGCACGTTATATGCCCTCTGGTCCAGGGCATTGACCCTATCCACCACCAGCCTGGTGAAGTTGACCCCCTTGGTGAGAAGCAGGGGGCGAGCATGAGCTTTGTCCTCCATCAGTGGGTGCTTCTTGGCAAAGTTAAGTGTTGCATCAGGTAACTGCAGGGAGCTGTTGTAACCGTTCTCCCTGTCTGCGTTGGTGATGCACTGCAGCACAGGCAGGGGCCGGAGAGAGAAAACATGGAAAGAGATTTAATGAGAGGGAGAAGAGAAAGAGATGGGAGCCGAAGGAAGGAAAGGGAGGAGGGAACAGTGTGGGTGCTTAAAGGGAAAAGGCGGAAGAGGAGGAAACTTTATGGCTGCAGCTGGGACAGGTTAGCATGGGTACTTGGTTCTTCTCGCTCTCTTTCTGCTCAGGCTCTTGACTATCTGTCTCACTTCCGCCTGCTATCCCAGCCCGTCTTCTGCTCCCTCTCTTTCATCTTGATTATTATGTTCTTAGCTTGGTGTGTCATGCCAACTCCCACTCTTTTGCACCATCATTACATACAAGTTATTTCTACTACCCCCCTTCCCCTTATTACTTCTTCCCACCACGTCTTCTGCATCATTTTGGGTTATGCTTTGATAAATAGAAAAGCAGGTACATGACATTTCAGATTATTTTCAAATGTCATTAAAATATTCCAATGTTCCCATATCCTTACTGATCCAGGTCGTGGAACGGGGACAGTACTGCTGTAACGTGCCCATCTCTGAGATGCTTCTCTGAATTCCTTGTACGGCCCATCAAACACCTCCTTCACGTTACCAATCTGGTACTGACACACAGCAGACACGTCGACATCACCCCTGAAACACAGCGGGAGGGCAGGAAATTATTGATGTGCCGTGATGAAAGCTGAGAGATGGACGACTGGTCACCCTGATATGGGAAACAGTTGCAAGTAACTTCTGGATGCACCAGAAGTAGGTAAGAATGTCCTTGAATATAAAGGATAAAATTGGCCGGAATCTTGCACCACTTTGACCAGGCATGTCTTTTAAGTAAAGGCAGCGAGTAAATTTCAGATCAAGCAGTGTCAATGAATCTGCCAGTTAAAGTGACACATTTCCATTGTCTCTGGATGAACAAAAAGTGGTAATACACACTCTTCAGAGGCAACTGTGATAAAACTGTCAGTGCTGTGTATTTCACTTAAGGGCAAGAGAGGAGGGTTTGAACTCTTCTTTTTCAAATTAATTTTCAGACCAAAAGCAGGCCTATGATGCTGTATTGATTTACAACTCAGGCACATCACATCAGCTTGTGATCTTCTCACTGATCTTCTCACTTCTCACTGCATTTTATTTTGAGCCTATGTATTTGTAAAGCAAAATAAGGTCAGACAACGGTGGAAAGGGACAACATTTTTTTTTAAAGATTTGTTCTCGGAGAGATTTGCTTTTCTACTTTGGAAATGTTTTTTTAAGAACTTTATAAGGTGAGCAGCAAATCAAAGGGCAGTGCTGGTGTCTTGGCAAGTTAAAAAGCTAGAGCCTATTCAGTCAGATAATGGCTTAAACTCAGAATCATCATTTACATAATGTCCAATTATCCCAATGTCATCTCTGTCAAAGCCAGGGGGCTTTAAGGAATCCCGGGTGAATCCCGTAGAGAAAAAGGATTAATCTTTTTTCATAGAGGCAGGAACTGAATGGAGAAACAAAGCTCTGGTTCAAAGTTGGTTCACTTTGCGATATGATATCTCAGTGAAGAACACAAAAGACTCACATGAAAGGGCACTGCCCAGGGACACGGAAAGTCACCAACTTTCTGCCAAAAGACAACCTCCTGCCTCCACTCCTTTTCTTTGCTGATAAGTAACTCATTAACACACTGCTCTAAAACATCTTCATTCCACGAATGATCTAACAGTCACTTGTCAGTCCTGTCAACAACATTGTTATTACTGAGTTATAGTTCAATTATCCAATCCTTGTGTCGCTTGATACCACTCCACGTAAAGTTTGTTCTATCTACAATTTTTGCCCCTTTCACCCATGCAACATTACACATTTCCAATATGGTATTGGCTGCACTGTACTGTGTTCAGTTACTTTCGCTAAGCTCATATTGGATTATTGATTTTTACATAATCTTTAAATATACCTTACATGGCAGATGGATAACTTAATTTGATAAATGTTTAATATGAACACTTTCACTTTCTTTATCAGAGATTTTATACCTGATAGCAATTAATGCTTAGCAACTTTAGACTCATTTCCATGCCACCACTGAGCTAAAAGTGTCCCAGTTTAGTTCCAAGTGCACCTGATATTTCAAGGGTTTTATGCAGTGAGGCATTTTATTGTTTCTGAACAGGGGGGGTTGGTTGAATAATGGTGCCGGGCTGAACACTATATTAGATGGAGAACCATGGCAGAAAGCTTTGAGATGAATCACCAAGGTTAACAAGAAAATAAAAGGTGCTACAATAGAGTAAGGCGCTTTCTTTACTCCAGTCATTCAAACAAGCATGAAGCTGTAACTTGGGTTATAAAAATTCAAATGACAGACACTCAAACAAATAGTGAGGCCAAATGCATTTGAGTGGTATTTATGGATAGCCTATAACAATTTACTTATTATTGCTGCTAACGTCATTTAATCAGCGTAGTTCTGTTAGGAAAGAAGGATTTCAATAATATAAAAACAGAATATAATACTGAAAACAACTCAAAATAGTTCACATTGAGGTCATTTATAGATTATTAAATAAAGCCTTGATTATGCAATAATACCTTACAACCCATCATGAGAATGAGTATATGAGAACCATCCCATCAGCCACAGTGTAACCCATGATCTTCATAAAATATACTTGGCGTGATAATTCAGAGACTTAGCCAGAAAGTGGACGACACATGGGATAATTCAGTCTCCTACACGTGATTGTGAAAGTCAACAGACTGGCCCACATGCATGAGAGTGGCAGCGAGCTGACTCACCACTGAGCGTGGAAGATTCCATAGAAAGTGGTCCCTCGCCAGTCTTGCCCCAACAGAGTAAAGACACCTCTGAGGTTATTGAAAGAGATGTGGCGCTCGGGAAGGGAACACTCGAGACGGGCTTTCTGGAAGGTGGTCCACTTTTTCTGCAGTGTTCTAGTACCGCCCAGATCGCCCTTAGAGGAGACATTTCAATAATTAACATAATATTCCACTGAATTATTTACTGTGGGGAGTAGTTTGTTTCACAACTCATTGCATTACAAATACATTACCCTGTGATTTAAACTTTAAAATGGACACTCCCAAAACTTACATGTGTGAACACAACAGTACATCTCTCTCATAGGTCAAAGAGAAATGAGTTAAGAACAAGGCCTTGGCGATAGGTGGTGTTAGTAGAGGAACACCATAGGCATGGCCTTATATATGTATATAGTGATATATTTAAGAACATATCCAAATCTACAATTTGAATCGGGTTAAATCACTTTCACTTGTGATGTACTGTGAATACTGAGCGCTGAAGCTGTTTTGGAGACAACCTTCAGTTATTTCTGCACTGAGAGCTATCATTCATGACTATATATCCGTCAAGGCAGACTACTTTTTTGGAAACAGTGTATCTACACATCATGGGTTATGAGCCTAAGTAGACTTTTTTTCTCGGTGTGAAAAAAAAGAATCACTTTACTCCTTTGTAACTTCATGCCAGTATGTGACTCAAGCCCCATTTCCTGTCATTGTCTTTTATCATGCTATTTGGACAAAACCATCATTTGAGCTATTATGTTCATTTTTCGTGTCAATTATTTATCCATTTCATTTTAAATCACCCAAAAAAATCAAACTCAAGTGTTGTATCTAGAACACAAAGCAATATAATGAAATATAGAATTGCATTAATTCTTTGCCAGACACTGGCAATTTGTTAGTAATGTTGCAAATTATGTAGAAGTAATACACTGTATATTAATGCATTATTTGATATATGAGATCATGAAAGGCCACCAGTGATGATTTTTAACATACACACACACCTATTTACATGCCTATGATGAATAGCAAATGTAACATGAAAAAAAATATTTTAGAAAACAGAGATTCTATATATATTTAGTTTTTTGCTCAATATTTACAGTGACAAGAAGTAAGAAGCAGGAAACTCAAGATTCCGTACCCTTCTCCTTTCGGAAAAATAAATAAATAAATAAATGCCTGATAAAAGCCATCATTTCAAAAAGGGTAGCAGGTCATTTTCCCTGTAGTTCATTCTTATCATACATTCACTACATATTTGAAAAGTATTCCAATTCCTGACGTCTGAACACATTTTTCATTTGATTCACTTCACCTTTGACCCAAGGCCAATGACAGTTTTTGCTTGGTCAGCTAATGTACTGAAGTGTTCTTTTCAGAACCATACAGTTTTATGATCTGGCTGACTGAACTGCTGCTCTAAAGGGGTATCTCTGTACCCTGAGACGGTGGAGGCTACAACTGAAATGCTGTTGTTAATAATTTAGACAAATTATGATAATAATCTCCAATTACACAGTAACCGCAGAGCATATACAAAGCTAAAAAAGGGGGCTCTTCTGTCAGATACATCTCCTTAGTATTGTCCTCAGTAATAAGATGTGCTTTAAAAAGGCATAAAAATGCCAAATCTTTCATAACAGCAGCGAGATACAGACATTGTAATGCTGCTACAATACCAATATCAGTGAGATGCATTGAATTATTCATTGGTCCAGTGCTCGTCATGTGTGAGCATCTGTTTCTTATTTCACTTTGAGCTTTATTTTTCTTCACAGAACAACATATTTCATCCATCCATCCATCAATCCATCTTCTGCCGCTTATCTGAAGTCCGGTTATGGGGGCAGTAGCCGGAGCAGAGAGGCCCAGACTTCCCTCTCCCCAGCCGCATGGTCCAGCTCTTCTGGGGGGACCACAAGGCACTCCCAGGCCAGCCTAGAGACATAGTCTCTCCAGCGTGTCCTGGGTCTTCCCCGTGGCCTCCTCCCAGATGGACATGCCTGGAATACCTCCCCTGGGAAGTGTCCAGGAGGCATCCTGACCAGATGCCCGAGCCACCTCATCTGACTTCTCTCGCGGAGGAACGGTGACTCTACTCTGAGTTCCTCTCGGATGGCTGAACCTCTCACCTTCTCTATGGGAGAGTCCGGCCACCCTGCGGAGAAAACTCATTTCGGCCGCTTGTATCCACGATCTCATGTTTGTATTGTATCTCATGTACTTATGCAAATATATCCTGCGCTTAATAACACGCTTATACTCAGACTGTTAACAATCTACTTTTGTTTTGCTCTGCTTTGTTTATGCTTTAAAGGTTACTAAGATTATACGGTGGCATGCAAACCTGTTTGCCAAAAGGTCACTGGAATTCTAAAAATTATCCATAAACTGCCTCAGTCACTGTCTCCGCTCACAACAAGCAGCACATCTGACATCCAGAAATAAACACTGATGTCAAGACTTATCATTGTCATAGCCGCACACCTTTCTATTTCAAATGATTAGGATGGAATAGCTTATGCATTACGCTGATATAATTAAAGTCAAAACAGCAATTAAACATCAATGGTCAACATGTCTGTTTGTTAAGGGAATCTGTTTGTATTGAAAAGTTTGATTCTTCACTGACTTCTTCACTGAAGCAAGAGTCTGGGAATGAGAGTAGGGCCTTTGAATATTGGGATGATGACAGGAAAAGGTAGAGAGTTGGTTGACATGATGCAGAAAAGGAAGGTGGATATACTCTGTGTGGAAAGGTAGTATGGCTAGAAGCTCAGGAGCAGGTTTTAAGTTGTACTATCATGGTACTGACAAGAGGAGAAATGGAATAGGAATTATCTTGAAAGAAGAGTTTGTTAGGAATGTTCTGGAGGTGAAAACAACATCAGATAGACTTATGAGCCTGGAAGTAGAAATTGAAGGTGTGATGCTCGGTGTTGTTAGTGGCTTTGCCCCACAGGTATGATGTGAGTTAGAGGAGAAGGAGAACTTCTGGAATGAGTTAGATGAATTGATGCAGAATATCCCCAGAAATGAGAGAGTGGTAATTGGGGCAGACTTCAATGGACATGTTGGTGCAGGCAACAGAGGTGATGAAGAAGTGATGGGCAGATTTGGTATACAAAGTAGGAACACAGAGGGACAGATGGTGGTAGACTTTGCAAAAAGGATAGAAATGGCGGAAGTGAATACTTTTTTCCAGAAAAGACAGGAACATAAGGTTACTTATAAGAGCTGAGGAAGCAGCATGCAGGTAGACTACATCTTGTATAGATGAGGTAATCTGTAAGAGATCAGTGACTGCAAAGCAGTGGTAGGTGAGAGTGTAGCAGAGAGCATTGGATGGTGGTCTGTAGGATGACTCTGGTGACAAGGAAGATCAAGAGGACAAAAGGCAGAGCAGAGGACAAAGTGGTGGAAGCTGAAAGGGGAGGAGTGTTGTATGGTTTTCAGGGAGATGAGAAAGGCTCTTGGTGGTCACGGAGAGCTTCCAGATGACTGGACAACTACAGCTAATGTGATCCGGGAGACAGGAAGGAGAGTACTTGGTGTGTCGTCTGGAAGGAAAGTAGATAAGGAGACCTGGTAGTGGAATGAGGAGGTGCAGGAGTGTATCCAGAGAAAGCGGTTAGCAAAGAAGAAGTGGGACACTGAGGGGACTGAAGAGAACAGATAACAAAGGGGAATACAGTGAAAAGGTAAAGATAGAGGTAGCAAAGGCAAAACAAAGGGCGTACGGTGACTTGTATGCTCGGTTGGACAGTAAGGAGGGAGAGAATGATTTATACAGGTTGGCAAAACAGAGAGATAGAGACGGAAAGGATATACAGCAGGTCCATGTGCTTAAGGATAGAGAGGGAAATGTATCGGCAGACGCTAGAAGAGTGATGGGAAGATGGAAAGAGTACTTTGAAGAGCTGATGAATGAGGAAAATGAAAGAGAGGGAAGGGTAGAAGAGGTGACTATTGTAGACCACAAAGTAGCAGAGATTAGTAAAAGTGAAGTGAGGAGGGCATTGAAGAGGATGAAGAATGGAAAGGCAGTTGACCCAGATGATTTACCTGTGGAGGTATGGAAGTGTCTAGGAGAGACAGCGGTAGAGGTTCTGGCTAGATTATTCAACAGGGTCTTAGAGAGAGAAAAGATGTCTGAGGAATGGAGAAGTCTGAGGGGTTCTATGTGACAGAAGAATATCAGCCAAAATGAAAAGAAAGGTGTACAAGACAGTGGTGAGACCAGCTGTGTGGTTTGGAGACAGTGGCACTGAACAAAAGACAGGAGGCAGAGCTGGAGGTAGCAGAGATGAAGATGTTGAGGTTCTCTTTTGGAGTGACGAGGATGGATAGAATCAGGAATGAGTCCATCAGAGGGACAGCACGTTAGATGTTTTGGAGAAAGGGTCAGAGAAGCCAGACTGAGATGGTTCGGTCATGTCCAGAGGAGGAATAGTGAATATATTGGTAGACGGATGCTGGAATTGGAGATGCCAGGCAGGAGGCCTAGAGAAAGACTGAAGAGAAGATTTGTGGACGTAGTGAGAGAGGGTATGAAGTTAGTTGGTGTGAGAGAGGAGGATACAGAGAATAGGGTTAGATGGAGAGGGTTGATTCGCTGTGGCGACCCCTGAAGGGAAAAACCGAAAGGACAAAAGAAGAAGCAAACGTTAGATGATTTGCAGATTGAGATGGTTTGTACAGAGGAGGGATAGTAAGTATATTGGTAGAAGGATGCTGAGGCTGGAAATGCCAGGCAGAACATAACGGAAAGACAGAAGAGGAGATTTACAGATTGAGTGAAAGAGGACATGAAGTTAGGGTTAGATGTTGGATGTTGATTTGCTGTGATGATCCCTGAAGGGAGCAGCCAAAGGAAGAGGAAACCATTTTAAGGCTTTTAATACTATGATAAGTATTATCACTTATTTTTCCGCAGAAAACATGCCAATTATACTGATGTACCTCTTTTATAATGTCATAATGCTGAGTTGTGATTTCATCAAAGGCGTTTGTTACCTTGCAGACACGAGCCACTCTGGCCACAGTGAGCTCAGTGTCACAGTCCAACTCAAGCGCTTTCTCGCTGAAGAAGAAGTAGATTTTGTCGTCGTCTCCGTCCCTGCTACCGATGCTTTCCCTCACCAGGGCCGAGCCCACAAAGTCTGGCTCTATGTATGCACACACACACACAAACAAACAAACACACACACGTACACAAAAACCCATGTAAGAAATGTATTCACAGATGGAAGTAAAGACATTTATCATTGCTAAACAGAAGGTCTGAGCCTGAAGGTGCATTTGGACACAATCTCACACACACATATACATGCATAACACCTCCATCTCATATCCTGCAGAACTTTCTCACCTCTCTAATCATTTCACACTCCCTGTTCTCCAGTGTTCCCTATTACTGGTCCATTCTGTCTTTCTTTCTCTCTACATTCAGTCAGCTTCTGAGTTACAATAAAAAGCAGACAGAGGCCTTTTTTATTCAACCAGTATTATTATGGGAATACAAAGGTTCCCCAGATGATTCAGTATTTTTCTTCATAAGAACAATATTTCACTTTTAATGCAGTTAGACTTGTTAGCAGCAGTTAAAAAAGGGGGGCTTCAGTCCCCATTGTAGGTTCACCTTCAATAAAAGTTCTGATTAGCATGAATAATAAAGGGGCTCATTGGTCAAAACAGCCTCTTGTGTCTGTTCCTTCTTCTTTGGCTCGCCTCACCTCTCCCTCTATCTCTGTACTCCTAATTTCTTTTCTTTCATCACCATATTTTTCTGGCTGTGACCACATCTTCTATCTCCTTCATTTCTTTCCAAGTTGCCCATTCCTTTCTCCGCCTCACTCCTTTGAAAAGATAACGATCCTTCATAGCAGCCGAGTCCCGCGCTTCATTTCCTGCAATCATTTCTCTTTCTCTTGTCCCTTTATTTTTTAATGAAACTCTGTAAGAGGGAATCTGGTAGAGTGATCAATCTTTGATTGCTAATATTTTCACATACAATTAATTTTTCAGTGACGCTTTACTCCTAAACTGACTCTACAAAAGAATAAGAAATTATAAATTTTGAAATTAATTCAAAATTTTCTTTTTAATGTAATTAAATCTCACTAATATATGAAATATTGCAATGACAAAAGGAAAAAAGGTTAGAAATGCTTGTGCCTGAAGTATTATTTGACACTAGCTACATCGTTTAGGCGCTAACAAGAGGACCTCAACTCCAAATTACCTCTGAAGTGAGTTGAATAAACCACATTATCAAAAAATGTCCAGCATTACATTGTATTTAGCATTTTGTGACACTGTGTTTGTGGGGGAGGTGTAAAACCTAAATTAAGAAAAGTAGTAAAATAATATGATTTACATTTTATGTCAGTTTTCTTAATCCTCCAAATGGGCATTGCATTGATTCAAGAGGGTCTCCTGTCTGTTCAGTTGCCCAATGTTTAATAGAGAAGTGGTCTTATAGTTTTTGATTTCATTCTCTGCTGTAAAAGAACTGCACCAAAGCTTCATCCCTATCGCAACCGTGCTTAACTCTTTCATCATCATCCTCATTTTACAAAGTACTTTTAAACATGTTTTGTTTGTAAAATGAGGATGTAGCAGGATGTAGCAGCCTCTTGCTACATCAGCAGTCTCTTGATGGGAAATATGAAGTCAAACAAGTATTGAATAATTCTCAGCTAAATTAATGAAACTAAATTAAAAATGTGTGCTTCCTCTATCAAATCATTTGGATTATCTTTTCTTACATTCTCTTTTTCTGTGAATGTCATCTATTTATCTTACCATTGAGCCAGACCGGCAAGTACTCGCTCTTCATGCTATAGTGCTGTTGGCCAAGGTTCCTTAGTATGACTGGCTCTGTTCCCAAGAAGTTGTTGAGTGTTGCAGAGTAAAGCTCCTTATCTGTATTACAACCCCCCCCCCAAAAAAAAACAGGCTTTAGTTTAAATCAGAAACAATTTGTGACACATAAAGGAAAAGAATGGCAAATGAGAGTCTGTGGGTTCAAAAAAGCTGGGCACACTGACATGGAGGCCGCATGCAAAGTTAACTTAGATTACTGGACCCTCAGTGCAGCTAATGCTAAAATGCAGATGGAACTGCTGTGGGAATAGTTTGCAAAGATTTGATGGACATTTTGTGTTTTGGTAAGAGCAGTAAAAACATGATACTGTTCAGTTCAATTTATAGACTACTGAGATGGAACAAGGGGCTGACAATGTTTTTCATCTTTATGTGAGAGACTTGATCTCAAGTTTTGACTTAATCCTTCTTTTTTGGGTGATTTATCGCTGAAGCTGGTAAAAAAATTACAGGTTTTAATAGCTTACATGTCTTATATGATTTAACAAAACATGTTAGCTTTAACTTGCATGAAATAAATATAGCATGCCTGCTTTCATAAAAAAGTGCTTCATGTGACATGTGACACGCACGCACGCACGCACGCACGCACGCACGCACGGACGCACGCACACACACACACACACACACACACACACACACACACACACACACACACACACACACACATCAGTCTTTTCAAAGATAATTTTCCATTGATAATCAAACTTTTCAATCATTAATCCTCC
>CAAKHD010014087.1:24263-71077 GCA_901007705.1 Fistularia tabacaria
AACATGTTAGCTTTAACTTGCATGAAATAAATATAGCATGCCTGCTTTCATAAAAAAGTGCTTCATGTGACATGTGACACGCACGCACGCACGCACGCACGGACGCACGCACGCACTCACGCACGCACACACACACAGACACACACACACACACACACACACACACACACACACACACACACACACACACACACACACACACACACACACACACACACACACACACACACACACACACACACTTACTCACCTACTATTAGGCCAGTATGGCCCTTGGCAGGGTCATATGGGCATTTCCCCTTCCCGTCTTCCAGGGCATTAGTGTTGAGGGTAAAAATATCTGCGTTCTATTAAAACACACAAACACACACTCATACATAGGCACAAAGGGTAGAACGCAGGTAGTTTATTGTCAGTAGCTTTTTATTACCCATATGACAGAGCTACAAGCTCTGTCTGTCCTGTACAAGGGCAATAGCTTTAACTCTAGCCATGCTGTCCCAGTGCATCAGTGTTGCATATATGCACATAGGCACAAACATACACACGCTTTTACACGTTCAGCCCTATGTGAGATGTGTCCGTGGAATTTTTGTTTCTTATCCAGATCTCAAGATGGCACCTCTCAGCCTTGGCTAGCCATTAATACTATCTAGATTCTAGACACACATATACTCTCTCTCACTCCCTCTCACCCCTTTCAACACACATGCAAAAAAACAAAACCCACTTACCACATAGGTGCATTTGGGCTGGAATGCGTAGGTGCCGCAGGTGTAGAGGTGTGTGTGATTATAGCTCTGCAGGAAACGGATGTAGTTGAAACACTCAGTCTGTAGGGAGAGGGGAGAAACTGAACAAGGGGTTCTGTTTTCAATAATATCTTGAAAATTTCTCAAATTCTGCTAAACCTTCAACAATAACTTTACAAAGATACTTAATGAATTGAAATGCATTGTCATGATCTCAATTACCTTGAAACTGTGCACAGGAGCTGACTAATTTGAGTCAAAGGATTCCATTGTGATTAACAGCATAATACATGCATTGTTACATGGGGAATGACCTATAATGTCGGTGCTGTGATGAACAATAAAGCTCTTTGAAAGGAATTGGAAACAGATGCTCACACAGGATGTGTAATCTAGCAATGAATCACTCACTGCATCCAGTTAATGTCACTGTTGCAGCGGCGGAAAACAATGTTTGTATCTCCCTGCAGTAATATGAGCATTTGTGTTACTTATCTTCATTTTTACAGCTACTGCAAACACAGAAGACAATCAGGATGATATGTTTCTGGTAGATGACTCTTGTAAGCCTACAACATTACATTTAAAGACTAATCATTTAATGTAACAGTAAACTGTGCAAGAGCCATATGGTGCTGATGATAAATTAATTAAAATAATGAATATTCATAGTTATACTGGAACATTCACAGATATTTCACATGTTGCATGAAAGACGCTGAGACTAATTAATATGCGTTTGTACTCATTGTTCAATAAAATAATCCTGATCCCAGTAGAGGTCTAACACAGGGTTGTTTTTTCTACTGTTAATTTTGCATTTAAATAAAATATTAATTCAATCTAAAAGGAATGGTGTATTTTCAATTAACCATTCTTTTTTCATGATGTTACTTTATTACTCAGGTTCAGTTAAATTTCTCTCCGTTCAAAAGACAGGAAATGACTCAACTTGCTTTTAGCTCCATTTACAAAAGCTCGACATGTTTCTACAATCTGCAAATGCACATTATGCAACCAAAACAGCAAAAAGGTTTTACTGAGGCAAACTCAAGCCTCATTCACTATAGGGAATCAAAAATGTGCAGGGGGATTGTAAGCCCAAGACTATTTTTAACTGAATTCCAAATTAATTCTTCATTTATTGTCTCTTTCAGCTTTGTTACATAAGCATTTGACTGGTCAATATTTCTCTGAACAGTGTCAAAAGTAAGATTAAAGGGGGGTTCATTCATCTCGCCAAAAGCTAGATTACAAGACTGATAGAATTATGTCTAAACTGGCATCTAAATTAAAGAGCAGCAGCAGGTTAGATTAAATCAGCAAAAATAGGAAACATCGCGCTTCAACGAGCTGAATGCGGTGGAATATACATGTGAAGTTATTCTTGTGCTTTAAAATTTACAGATCGAAGAAAAAGTGCTTATTTTTTCAGGCTGAATAATGAGGAGCTGAATTTCTGTCAGTCTCTACGATCATTAGATCAGTGTGAAAGTTGCTTCCAGTGTGATATTGTAACCGACAGCTTTGGCTGGAAGGTGCGACACCGACAGATGTGCGCGGTGTCTTTTTTTAGGAGACCGTGCAATCGCTCAACTGTGCTGTCGCTGGAAAGAGTTATTGATCTGATATTATAAGCACAATGAAGTTGTTCGTTGTCTTGTGAGGGTTACAGTCAAGCAGAGGGGAAAAAAAATTCTAAGCAGCTCCTTTGACAAGAAAGAGTATGGAAACACAAGTGCTCGGGATCATGATAATTCAAACCCAGCATTCAAATACAACAGAGCCTTCACTGATGTAATTAGTCACACTTGTTTTTACTTCTTTTTCATGTCAACTATGAGCCTTTGTGACTTTGCAGCATTTTATGGTGTTGTACAGTGGCTGCTGCCAAACTTTTTATCCCATGCTGCTCGGAACTGGTCCGTGACACCTTCTGCCTCCTTCATTACCTATGCATGTAAACTATAGTACACAGCTATAGTCTGTTAGCCTGGGGGCCTCAGAGTAGCAGTTTGCCAAGGGTTTTGGAAGCCATTCATGGCCCGCTTCTAGCTTTTCACTTTCTACTCTTTATAAAGAGGTACGTAAGACAGCTTACATTGCATTTGACATTTATCATATTTCATTTGTATTCCAATTTACATACCATATTGATAGCTGATTTTTTTTTTTTTACCATATTCTTGTGTGCTTAAAACATGCCATTCGTTGCCAACAGCTCTCAAGATGCTGTTGTAACAGTTATAATGTCATTGGTAAAGGATTTTCCCAGCTTAAATCCCAATAGCCATCCCTGAAACATTTTGGTAGCGCGATGATAAGTGCAATATCGTAGCTCTCATTTGAAATTTAACTTATACGGGTTGTTTTATTTCTCTCTGCTTCCATTAATTTTTTTTTATACTAATTGACAAGGTTGAATCTAAGGGAACATTTGTACTGACTAAATACAATTCCTCTGGTCTGAAATATAATTTCTAGTTTAATTCTAAACACAGGTTTTTTTTGGAGCTGAAGAAAACACTTCCAGATATAAACTGCCACAGAAGTTGGCACACTGTTGGCCCACTGTAGGCACACTTTAAGACACATTTCCCTGTGTGCTAATGTGATGACTGGAACCTTTGCCGTGTCAAACCTCCCAAAGACACTGAAAAATGCTTGTGAAAGAGAGTGACTTAAAATGAGTAATGTTGTCCTTTAAAGTACACAACCTTAATGAAGCTTTTACCTCAAATCCAACTTACCTGGTTGTTCTTTCCCTTGGTAACGCACTCCTTTTTTTTTTCCTGTGGAGCTGGCCAGTCAATCTACATGACAGAAAAATAGAAGGCTTTTATTAGGGCAGCATGTCACATCCACGAAATGCATATATAAGATTCCTTGTCACTTTGGAAGCCCCTGTTATAGAGTAATTACAAAGAAAATAGACATGATACATTTTAACAGGGAGGTACATCAGTGTGAAGCTTTTGTTCTCCAAGAGGTACAATAAGAAGCTCATCTTTATTATCACGGAAGAAAGAAAGGTATACCTTGTAGTTTCTCCCTTAACCATGACATTATTTTTATTTAAAGTTGGCGCAATTTTAAACAACCACATGACATATGGTTGAACTCTACCCGGTGGTCCAAGGTCCACGACTGTTTATACTAACAGGTTTTCACACCACTGGAATAATTACACGAGTCATTACAGGCAGAGAGCTGCTGCAACTCAGAATGAATGCGTTGTACTTGATTGCTTTAAAACCAGCTGTAATCTAATATAAAGTTATTGCCATAAAGTAGGCCTCAAGAAGTGGAGATGAATGATGCTACCTATAATGTTGACTATTTCACGTGAGGACATTAACTCGTAATGGTCTTTAAGTGTAAAATGATGCATGTTGATGCATGTGAAAATTAACTTTTCATATTATATATGCTCATTTACGGTTCAAAACGAGCCAAAAACATTTTTACTGATCTATTCTCTAATTCTATGGTTTTGTATTGATAGATCAGTATTTGTTGTCCGCATATCCATCCATACAGTACCACACTTGTTACATAGCTCAATCAAGTTGCAGTAAATTTTAGTGATCGAAACGACAATTAGCAGTCGTGTCTGAGAAATATCACAAGAACTGTGGTTTGAAGAAATACACTTTAGTGTTTCATGGAGCTTTAGTGCATTTAGAAGGCTAATCTCTTATGCTTTATCTCATACTGTGTCAGCACAAATAATACAGGCTCTACTTTGGCCATTAGTGAATTAAAAAAGACCTTGAAGGAAAATCACAGTTTCTGAAGTAAATCAAAGTGGTGCTGTGGTAAATCCCTGACACAGCTTAATATGGAAACCATATTTTAGATAATTTCTACTCACCTAAATAGGTATGTATTTTTCAAGACCATAAAAAGAATATACATAAATGGATGGGCAGAGAAAAAAAATCCATTCAATTAACAAGCAAAAAGGTTTCGAACACTGAAATATACTTATCAAATAAGACATTGTATACAGTTCCTTGATTTCTATTCATTGTGGTGACATTTAATAACTTTGTGCAAATTAACTTCTCACTTATTTTTGTTTTGTATAAACCAAAAGTATTAACAGTGTCGCTAGTACAAAAGGAGATTACTGAACAAAAAGAATGACAGGAAAATGTTGTCACATGAGATTAAGTCATACGTTAGAGAGAATTAGAGCGGTGTCCTTTTTAAATATCCAGAATTCTGACATAAAATAACCAGAAAACATAACAAAGAGAAGACTAAAGAAAAATCACAAAAAATGAAAACTGAGAGGAAAAAAGAGGGGTGGTTGTGCCAGTGATGGACAGATGGTGACAGAAGGGTGGACTATTCCCTTGGCCTTGCTCAGTCGTTTATATGGATTGGCTACTTCGCCTGCATTCCACATGGGGGGCTGTTAACAGGTGGTCTTATCATTACACTACGAATCAGACAGCCTGTGCTGGATGTCATGAGGTATGCATGCACATGTGCGTGTGTATCTACTAATAATAACTAATCATTACTGTAAATCAGATAAGAATTCCTAAACTGCTCAGAGCTGTACACTACACCTTCGTTCACCAGCTGTAATTGTATTGATCGCAATATGGCTCAAATATTAAGAGAGCAAAACCTAATTGAGACTCAAAGGCTTCACCCTCTCTGAATGTGTGAACGGTGAACGTCTAAGAGAAACAGATGAAGTCTGATATTTAGAGGGCCCTCTTAACAAACATGTCCATCCCAGAGTTCTCTGCTGCAAAACAAGTTCCTTAAAAAGGGCCGTAAAAACATGATGGAGAATAAGAACCTCACAAACTCTTAGTAACAGGGCCAAGCCAGAGCAACATGTAACATTTCCATTCACTACTTGTGTGTGTGTGTGTGTGTGTGAGTGTGTGTGTGTGTGTGTGTGTGTGTGTGTGTGTGTGTGTGTGTGTGTGTGTGTGTGGAGGAGTCCATTTTATTCATGGAGACAGTTATGGCACCTTACCTTTGCACTAGTTGTTATGCCTAATGTACGGGTCCTGGCTGTGGAAAGCATGCAAATGAATGCGTGTCATTGCCATTTTACCCAGATGATAGTAGCACCCATTCTGTGTGTGTTTGTGAGTTTGAGTGTGTGTTTGTGTGCGTGTGCTTGTATCTGTTTGTGCTGATATCAGTGAAAAAGTGAAAATTTAAGTACTTCTATAAATAATAACTTTGGAATAATGCGTAATTTACCAAATTAGGGTGTCAATTGCAAGAATAATGTTTACAAAAATGTCTTTCTAGATCACCAAGCCATGCATAGTCGGACTATGTTATGAAGGTTTAGTTTGAGCTTGGTGATGTGCAGCCTGTTATATCACTCCATCAAAGATATTTAAATGGAACCTCATGCTGACAAAATGACGAATGAATGAAAAAATGTGAAGAAGAATGTACTACTTTCATTGTGTGTTACACACTGTGTTGTACATATTGGCTGAATACCAGGCACACGCAAAATTGATGGAAACTTAAATGATTGGCCAAGGTATCGTCAAATCGATTAATATTCATTTGCTTGGAATCCTATTTGTCCAACTGTATAAAAACTATGTGACACGCTAGTTGGACTACAAACATGGATGACAAAACACCTAGCAAAGGCACAGGCTTACTGAAGCTGAAATTTTGTACATAAATGATACACTACCCAAAGGACCAAAGGTTTTTCTGTCATATACTGCATACTTTTTGACAGTGGCCTATTGCCACTTGTAAAAGTAACTTGCTCGCAGGTGAAAGCAAGCAACATTTTTGTTAATCTTGAAAGTTTTTGAAAAAAGAATACAATTTTCTCAATTTATCTCAGGCTTTCTCCTTTGGAAATTTTGACTTAATGGGTTTTGGGCTATATTGCAGACACATGATTTTTAGCTGACAGCAGTTATTAATAAATGCTATCATAGTTTTGACCCTTCAAAGAGCACACTTTAATATATTGAGAAAGTGCTTCATTGCTTGACAGTTTGCAGCCGACCTTATTACCTTGTACAAGAACAAAGATTTAATAAAAGACATACTTGCCAGCATAATAAAGGGCCAAACTACTACCGTGACTCATGTAATCTTATGATGGTATTCCTACCTTATTTCATTATATATTTTTTTGGGGTGTGAATTACTTTAATTGAAAACCAATAAATTGCTGGTTTAAAATGTAGCTAAAAGTCAGGCAAAGATTGATTTTAAAGAGGTTACACACTTCCATCCCCTTTGTCTGCTCGAAAGATTATATTGCGTTCATGTATTACCTGCGGGCGCAACTGTCTGCTAATATCATTGGGGTCCAATGCAAAGATTGCCTCCCTTGCTCCGATGTACAAAACTCTTTCGTGGTCGGAAAGAGTCAGCGTGCTGTAGTTGAACACTCCATGGACGCTGAACCTCGCCATGCTGTCCAGCACATCTAGACAAAGACAGAGAAGAAAGACATATGTTATGATTGACTCATTATGGTAAAGTTTCACACAAACAATGGGTAACAATAGTTCCTCCATTAAATAATTCATATTGTGTCCCTTAAAATTCTATACAGGTCCATTTCACAGTAGCTGCTCTGGTCTCAGGATTTGTCACACTGCGTTATGGTGTCCCATTTAACAGAGCCAGTGTTAATATCATTAGTAATTAATTGAAATATATTAGCTGTGACTTTGACAAGTCTAGTACCCAGGATTCAGCAACTTCAGTTTTCTGAATAAGGTGAACCTGTGGTAAAAAAAATAATTAAAAAAATGATTTACTATTCAAAAATGTCTCAGTATGGGTAATTACAATTAATATAATTATTATGTTATTATTTTAATGATTATTAATTAGAATTTTAAATGTTTTATTACTCTATTACTTTGAGTGAGCTCTGCCTTTTGCCTTTGACTAACGCAGAGTGACTGCCATGTTTACAACAATTACACTTAGTAAAACAAATATATATCAAATAAACCCACAAAAGACAGAGAGGGATCACTGATCTTATGGGTTGAGATTCAATTTAAGGCATCATAATTACAGGCAACATAATGGGGTTCACACATCTTAATTACTCCGAGAATATCGGGAATATACAGTCAAGAACTTTTATAAATAATTCCTGTAGGTTGGAACACTGCACTGAAATTTTCCATGGCTCTACACTGACTTTAAGAACCTAGAAATGAAAGGGAGTCTTCAGATAAGTATCAGATTTGTCAGAGGTGAGATAAGATGCCAGTCTATTTAGAAACGCTATGCAAATAAACAAGATCCAATGGAGCTGTCATAGCAGACCTTGTTTTGATAAAGTATCGGCCATTACAAACAGCACTTATGAGAACAGAGTGAATATCATCTGGAAGTTGAAGGAAAAACAAGATTTCTATGCAACAAGTTCATTTGTTTTTTTTTTTGCTCATAAGATCTTCTATGGAGAAAAAAAGTTAAATTGTTCCTATTTTTTCGAATAAAAAAAAAAAAGCTTTATCTGATGTAAATAAAACTTAATTCCAGCTAGACAAATCATACACACACAAGTGCAGGGACTGGGAGTATGGTTTTATAATACTGCAGAAGAAAGATGAGCTCGAAGTGACAAAGTGGGGGGAATGCAGAGCGTATGATTATAAATATAATAACGTTTGTAAATCCGCTGCTTTCACCAGACTGTATTATCTTGGCTCCAAATGCAGGTCACAATTTTATGTAAGGCCTAAGTGAGGCTGATTACACTGATTAGTCACCACAAGAAGTATTAATAGAATAAAATGATCTGAAAATTTTAGGACAACCCCACGATAGATTGCCTAAATTTGGGGTTTTCCTGCCGCTAACAATTCTCAAGCTCTCTTTAAAATCACAAACTGTTCTCTTCCTAGTCCCGTCAGTAAGATTTGCAGAGAAGCGCTAGATGCCCCTTTTTTTACATCAAATATTTAAAGAGATGCCGCCGGTGTTTGGCTGTTCACCTTCTGACATTAGAGCATGCACGCAAATTGAGACGCGCGCATGCTTCCAAACATCCACATCTGCATGCACATGCACGCATGGACACAAACACACACCGTTCAAATCCTTTGTCTAGCATAAAGGCAACCTTGTGGTGCAGGGCAGAGAGAAATCCAGCAGAGACATGTTGAAAGAGAAAGAAGGTAGTCCTTAATTTTCATTATCCATACTCATGTTGCTTGTAGAGTCACCTTGCGACCCCCTGACTTTTCTCTTTCAAATTATTGAGCCAGTTAGAACTGCAAGAATGAACTGACAGACAAAGCTGTCTAGATTCAGACAAACATTTGTTTTCTATGCGATAAATATTTTCCTTTGACAGTTCTCAAACAGAAATTAGGAGTTATACCTGAGGCAGGAAATGACAGGAACTGCTTGGGATTTATTGCGTGACCAGATCATGTAATAGCGTGGAGACTTGTGCATGAAGAAGGCTCTTTTGACTTAGTCTGTGTTAATCATGCTTGTGTATGTGTGTTTCTTTGTGTATCAATGTGCCTATCTATGGCAAACAAAAGGGCATGGGAATATAAGACAAATATTCAAATTCAATAGAAGCCAATATAAATCACATCTCATAGACTGTCGAACTTGGTTTGCAAAGTTAAAAATGTAGTGCAAAACGCAAATCTTTTTTTTTTTTTTAAATTAACATTTTACTTTCCAACAGATATGAGCATGTTGAACAATTTCAACTGCAACTGAAATATTGCAATTTCAATATATTCCACAATATATTAAATATATGCACTTACTAATGAAAATACACATTTTTTTATAACATTTTGGATGGACGTTAGCATTGACATTACAATCTGCAGCTTAATACAATTCCTTTGTATTATTGAAGAATTATGTTGACAGGAATCAAGGTTGATAAAGCTGTACCAGTGCCATGTAATTGTTTACAATTTTACAAAGAGGGCACCCCTGTCTCTCCCACCAAACCCAGACATAATTTGATGTTCATTCTAACTTTTACTTCATGGTTTCATATATAAATCCCTTTAAATCCAACCTCCGTACCCCACAGCCCGCAACACTCCATTGTGTTGACATAGCAAGGCCCAAAATGTAGATCATTTTCTTGTGACTTATCTGTGTGGAAAATATGGAATTTCAGAGCTTCAGTTTCCAGAGGATGTGACTAAAGAAAAATGAATCTCAATATGTTTTGCTAAGTGAGGACTAAAATGATTAGTCATTTCTCTACGCTCATATTTCTCCTCTGGTCAGAGTGAATTGTGCAAGGGCTATGAATATAAATGTAAATTGATATTTTGTAGATTAAGTACACTCACTAAAATACACAATGTAACATTTCAATGCCATACAGGGAAAAAGAACACTAATTTCAAGAAAATCATTGAGGTGATGTGGATTGAATTTTTTTATGCTATGAGAAAATGTTAGTTTCTTTGTAACATTGACGGTTTGATGGCCGGTGAGGAACAAAGTACAACACAGGCAGCTTGCTGATTGGCACAGACGGATGGCAGGAGAGAGACAGGGGAGAGAATAAGTAACCGAAGGAAGGAAGTAGCTGATAAGTACTGAAGTCAGCTTATTATCTGAAGAGCAGCGGTGTATAAACATTGGAGAGTGTATACAGATGAGCGGGCGAGACGAGAGTGAGCAAAGAGAGAGGCTGCGTCCTCAGGGGACGAGTGAACACATCTGCTGTGTTCCACACAACTGCACAAAAGGCTGAGCTCACAAGCTTACCAAGTCTCTAGCTCTCTTTGTAACACGTACATGCACGCATGCAAACGCACACACACGCACGCACACGCACACGCACACACACGCACGCTCCTTAATTGCTTTACATAGCACCTGGGGATGGACTTGAACGCCTCTCCCCAACAGAGGGAAAGTTTTGCTCTGAGTGGCTGATGGTAGTGATCAGCAGTTCTGCCATTATTAGGACTAACAAGCAGAGTATTTACCATTAGACACCACATATTTGCAGCCCTAAGGCTATAAGTCTGTGTGTGTCTATGTGGGTGCATGTTTGTGTGTGTGTGTGAACGGGTGCCTCTAAGTCCACACATGTAGATCCTATATGCTGTATTTCACATTAAAATTGACAGAAATTTTCATCTGAGGATAAGATCTCTTAAAAATGACCTTTGGGCTTTTTTAAAATGTGTGTTTGAAGCAGCAACATAACGAAAACAATGAAAAGAAAATATAAAATAATTATACTTGCGAGGTCCAAAGCTGGAATAGAGAGTCTACACATGATTGCAGAACACATGGTGATACTGAGTAGATAACCTTAGCTAGAATAGTTGTTCAAGGTGTTGAGTAATGGCCCTGAGTGAAGACAGACAACCTATATATATATATATATATAACTATATATATATATATAGTTATATATATATATAATATTTCCTTCTGTTTCAATAAAATAGCATTTATTTGATCATTAAAACAGGATCTAGAACAAGCATCAAACATAATACTTTTCCCACTTAAAATAAGCGTAGGGGACACATGTGTGGATATCTCCTTGCCTTTGTCTGGCAAGGAGGACGATCAGTGTTTTTCTGTATGTAAGACACTTCAGTGGCTTTTGAAGGAATAAACTAATTCATTAATGATTTTTCCATGACTTTAAAAGACTTGGCAAATATATGTGAGAGTCTGGTTTCTGTTGAATTACAAGGCCTTTGATGCTCACAGAAAACAGTTTTTAGGGAGAAATGCTAAAGGAAGCATACAAATGCACTGAGCCAAGCAGATGAAGAGGGAAACACAAACCAAAGCAAATGAGAAATAGAAAGTCAAAATACAAGTTAGAATACAAAAGACATACACCTATGAGGATCAGATCGGGGTCAGTTGTCACTGCAGAGATGACCTGAGGTGACTGCTCTACAAGACCCGTGTCTACGCGTGTGTGTGTGTGTGTGTGTGTGTGTGTGTGTGTGTGTGTGTGTGTGTGTGTGTGTGTGTGTGTGTGTGTGTGTGTGTGTGTGTGTGTGTGTGTGTTTGTATTTATGTTTGTGTTTGTGTGTGTGGACGAACAGGTGGCAGACTGTGATAAAAAGAAGCAAATAGAAAAAAACAGAAAGAGAAAAGTGTTACAGCCTTTGGGATATCTGTGTGTGTTAAAGAAATCTTGTAAGCAGAGAGACGCAGGGACAGTAGGAAATCGAGAATAAAACTGCTCATCACCTCTTAAGTGTTTGTACATGGTATACATAACTGCTGTTGATCAATTTATAAAAAATAATTCATTATGATATAATTAATTGAGATATAATTTCTACATTAACACCAGAAACTACAACAGACATAGCTTCCAGCCTCCAACTATAACAGACAAAGCTTCCAGCTCAGGCTGCATGCAAACACTTCAGACTGCTGCCCCTCTTATCCCTCATCACCAACGCAACAAACCCAGATGTAAACTATCACACCTCCATGATTTTCACCATATATTCATATATTTTGGTTTTACAAATCACAGCTACCCTTAATAGTTATGATGGTGCACTAACAGTTGTCTTTTTGCCACTCAACCAGTCTAAGCCATTACTTGACACAAAGACTTCCAAAAGTTAAATTAAATGTTGGTGATCTTTATGCAAGTGTCCATAGCAATCCTTTTTTTTTGAAGATACACGTTGGTCACACATATGTAATTTAACAGTTTGTAGCTGCGATATTAGTTTGCCCGAGTGTCCCATTAAGTCCAATGTTTTTACCTTCCCCAACCTCAGCAGCTCAGACGATTTCTACTACTCAGAGTTTAGCTGTAAAAATGATAAAAAGACAAAGTTCCTTAACTCATGGGTATGACTCCTGCTACTGCTGTTAAACATTTTTTTCTTATCAGCAATTCTAAGAAAGTCTTCAGGCTGGGGAACAGCACATTAATGAAGAGTTGGCTATGCTATCTTGGGAAGAACGGAGTAATTATTGCTGAGGCAATGATGATGTAAATGCTGAGGCAAAGCAGGGAAATCTAACAAAAAGTTGTATGTTTTTTTTGCTATAAGATGCCCTATTTTTACTCACTTAACCATGCAATGACTGTCATATTATCCACCTCATTGATTGACTGTTGATTAACTGTATTCATCCATGTTTCATTTGATTCTATGACTTCAAACAAATCCCAACAGACCGGATAATCTGGTCATGGAGAAATAGCAAATGAAATCTCATCATGTGTTTGAAATGTAAAACTTTAAACCTGTGATCTACATAAGTGGAATGTCAATACACTGTGTTTGCCCATCATTTACAACTGGGCTATCCTCAGGGTCAATGTATAGTACTTCAGAAAATGGGAGTTAAGTGGCCCTTTGATCAACTAGTGACCGGTCTATGGTGAACCCTACCGCAGCCGGGATAGGTTCTAGACAGCCTGCAAGCCTGGCCACAGGATAAGCGGTATAGATAATAAATGAAAGAATTAATTAATTAATTAACTGAAACTGTGACCATTCAGAATGCTTTATTTTGTTAATATAAACACCTCTTAATATTAGCTGAGCCCCTAAATATCAGTAACCCCACCTAAAAGATCAGGATAATTACATCTAAAATGCTTGCGACAATATACAGTCAACAAAAAGAATGACAAAAATTGGCAAACATACAAGCCAGTAAGAGCATAATAATGAGGACATCTCCTAATTCTGGCTAAAACCGGAGATATTTATTTTTAGCATCATAACTTGAACATTTTTTTTTTACAGCCAGCCAGTTCTGTCAGTAGGCATGTGAATGTTTGTGGGACGAGTAACAACCTCACCATCCAGCTCTGCTCAACTCCAACTAGACCACAATGAGCTGGTCCTTTCAGAACTCCCATGAAGAGGGAGGAGGGGTGTGTATGTTGCCTGGTTCAAAAGGTCTTGATCAGGGCCAGGACTTTGTGATCTGCCTCCATCAGCCAACCAGCCAATCTCCAGCCTCCCTCTCCTTGCCGGTTCTAAATACATCCAGGCTCTGCTCATAGCTTCTAACCACCAAGCCAGTCGTTGACCAAACTATGATTAAAGGCCTATTTTAGAGAGAGCTTTGAAGCAGCGAAAATCACTGAATGAGAAGCAGAGACAGAAAGAGCAAGGAGAGACATTGTGCATCGGTCATGTACGCATACACGCACATAAATACGGCATCATCGAAACCTTAATCTCAGAATGTCCCCTGTTTGAGTGAAAAGAGCATGCACACAAAGATACATATGCAGACACTCCCACTCAAAGCACATGAATTTTGACTGTCACACTGACGGCAAGTTCAGAGTTAGGTGTGCGACAGAATGAGAGCATGAGGAAAGCCAGCCAGAAAAAAAGGAAAGATGTGCTTTTCCATGGTGGCTCTCCTTATTGTGTATTGTGGGCTGAACTGAGCATATTATATATTTTCAGCCTCTGTAAGGCATAAATTAAGAAAGAATTAGCTTTTTTGGATTAATCAGACAACAAAATGGGGTATTCCCACCATAAAGGAAGCAAACTCGCTCAGTGGGGAAGCTGCTATTGCTCTCCGCAACAAGCAGAACAAATCTAGGGCCGTTTCATGCCACAAGGGAGCTTTTTTCCATTACAACATCATGGCCTTGTGTGTTGCGGTAGACACTAGCCGGAGATGGTTAGGATTTTTGCACATTGCTGCACCGACAAAAAGCACAGGAGGAGATATGGCAAAGCTTGTTTAGTTGTGTGAGTGTGTGCTGAAACATCTTTGGAATTTGAGTCACTGAGCAATATGCTTAAAAAATAAAGGCGCTCCCAACAATTTTGGAAAAACCATTAAGACCTAGAAATATTCAGACAACTGTTTTTGAAAATGTTGATTAAATAATTTGTCAATTTGTCACATGGAAAAAGATTTTGTGTTCCACAAACTGCAATACTATGGATGTCTCTAAGTTTACTTATAACTGATTAATAATAACATATACATTTATTAATCCCTCATGGGGAAATTTATTCACTGCATTTAACCAATCATGGATAAGCCACAAGTAGTTGGCTACCATCTCGTGCCAGGGGGGCAGCTGGGGGCTCAGTGTCTTGCTCAACAACACTTTGATGAGCCGGGAATTGAACAAGAAATTTTCGGTTTTAGAGACAAGCTCTCTACCTCCTACGCCACATCATCCTCAATATGAATATGAAGATATTTTTGGTCATCCTGCACTATGACCAGAACATCAATTAGGCTTTTGTCCATAGCACCTAACAGTCTATGCTTCACTGTTTTGCAATGCATTGCTCAAGGACATATTTTAATGTAAACATTAATATTCATCCAACTGAGCCTCCTGAGCGAGAGCAACAACTGCTGTTGGGGGGCTGTAGGGGAAAATAATTTCCCCTTTAATCCTGTTTCCATGGAAGCAATGTACAAAGGTAAATCTGTGCGATTTTGAGCATAAATTGATCTGTTGTCAACAACAGCTCCCCCCTAAGACGCGTAGTGAATAAGCTGAGCGGTGTGCTGAGATGACAGGGGGCATAATCAGAAACCTCTGATGAGCATGAGTGGTGGCCAAGGAAACAATACCAGTCAAACCTGAGGCCATGCAGAGATTCTGGAATAGAAAGGTGGAGTTTGAGAAGGAGTCAAGTTGTATGCTGCCTTTATGTGTACGGCAAAAATTCACCTGTTTGGTTTGACTGGGTTCGGACATCACGAGTTGTTTTTTCCAGTGTACATGGAACTTGGGTAATTTGGGTTGATGAATGTAATCAGTAAATCAATTTATTATAGCCTCTGCAGCTTTTGTTCACTGGATAAAGAGAAAGTTTTACATGGCAACCAGCAAAGAGGGGCTCTTCTCAGGACTTTTGGGATGATTGTGAGGGCAGTCATGGCATTTAACTACAACACATCTTCAGCTAAAGCAAAACCTGTTGTGTGTGACAATCAGTCTCTGTTGTCATTCTTAATTGTAACTGTTCATTACAAACAAGATGATACATTCGTCCAGATAACTAATAATCATATCTCCAAGTAAATTCGATTTTTTTTCGAATCAAGCTCTACTGTGTTCAAACACCACACTTTGGTTTAGCATCAGAACACTTGAACGTCAAAGTACCTGACACCAGATAACAGAAAAGGATGAAAAGCTATGCCTTGGGGAGCTGTAACTGATTAGAATTACTAAACCAAAAATTCTTTGTATTTTGCTTTGAATATCAATGTTTCCAACAGTGACTTGCTCTTGTACACAAAAATACTTTGTGCCAGTATCACTACTTACTCACTTTGCGTCTCTAATCTTGTTCCACTACAAGACTGGTCCAGGCATGAACAAGCATCTAATAAGTATTTAGTTTAGCTTAACATGATTTGTCATGCTCATTTTCATTTGATAACTTTTCCCTGCATCAAATGATGAAATGGACATACGATATTCAATCATTTAAGAGGGTCCTTATCACAGTGATTCTACAATCAACAATCTTCAGTAGCCTGGTGGAATTTGTTTTTAAAGCGAATGAGAGAACTGATTCAAAACCTGCCTAAATGAGGCAAGTTTTGCAGCTGTTGCGCGACACACCGCAACATATTAAATACACCGCCCACAAACAGCTGATGGACAACAGCTGTTTGATAGACAACATGCTGTCGCTGCGTTGATTGAATGAAGGTTGTTTTCCTTTTCCCGCACATCTTCCTACGCCAGCTCCTGCCTCCGGTACGCATGGCCTGGCCAACTCCCTGTGTCTGACCGCCGGTGACTGCCAGAGTCTGGCAGAGGAGGCCAACAGTGTCTTGCAAGCTACCAGGCGGCTAGCCAACCAGAGCATGACGTTGCAGCCCCGACAGAAGGTGAGGGGCCATGGACATGGAGCCATCTGTGGTGGCCGGAGTGACCGTCAAGTGGCGATGTGGAACTGGCCTCTGCTTTTTGGACCTCTCCGCTCCACATGGAGCCCACGGCAAATGGTTCGTGGTGTCCTTGCGGCGACTTTCATCGTTTGAACAATGCCACCGCGAACAGCCGCTATCCCATCCCCCACATCCAGGACTTCTCTGTTTAGCTGTTGGGCGCCACGTCTTCACTAAGGTGGACCTGGTGCCCATATGCTTGGAGGACATGCCCAAGACCGCGGTGATAGGATATGCCCAAGACGACGGTGATTCGGTGATATTTGGGCTTTTTGAGTTCCTGCAAATGGCTTTCGGCATGAAGGGAGCCGCTCAAACCTTCCAGAGGCTCATGGACTCGGTGCAGCATGACCTTGCTTTTGTGTTTGTCTGCCTTAAAAACATACCGGTTTCCAGCCCATTGGCTGATGAGGAAGCTGGTCATGCTGGATTGGCTGAAGCCGGCACAGAGTGTGGCTGGGGAAGTTGTTTTTCCTTTTCCGGTTCCCGAGGTCACCCTCCTGCCAGTTCCCCAGCAGTGCCTCCACAGGTCCAACGTCCGTTGCCTCCCGCTACTTTGACCGAGCGACAATGCAGTTGTTATGGCAGGCTGCTCAAGCCCCCCATGAGGAACTAGTTTGTTTTTGGGAGTCCCTTCTGGGTGTTCACGGGTGTCTGTGTGGTGGACACTAAGGGGCGTGGCCTCTCACCCTATGGGACAATGGGCTGGGGGTTGCAACTCGCCTTCATCTCCACAATCCTTCCTTCACTCACCATAATATGATGATGAGACTCATGACCGAGCAGGCATTGTTTTCCTAATGCTTACCACAGGTTTTTTGTGCTTAAACTGAACACACCTCAAACACAGTGTTCTTGGTTTGTTAAACATAGTTATTTTTGAGGGCAGATGTATATTTTTTTGGAAGGTGATGTACTTCTCGGATAGGAATGGGTGGTGCCTGTAGCACTATATTTAAATTGACATTGTTTGTCCAAAAGGGATGCTGCAGTATCACATCGTGGAGGGTCTGATCACTGCACCACTATGCATATTTAGGAGCTTTGAATTCATTCGGACAAGAATTGAAGTACTAAAGCATTCTAGTTTTCATATTATTGATCAAATCTATAATAATACTGACTTCGAAAACATGCTTTCCCATACAGGAAAGAATATCTGCTTTCATGACTGTGTTGACAAACAATTTCTTTTACACTTTTTTGTAAGAAATTTAGATTGTGTCTTTATTTAAGCTGGGGTTTGTGGCCTTTTCAAAAAACTCTTTTTTCTCCTGTTTAATATGCTGATGAAAAATTTCTGCCTGTTCTATATATATACAGCAAGTGATAATTTGAATTACCTCATGCCCCAGTAAAGCCAGGTTTAATCATACATGAATTATCTGAATAAGTGAACCTGTTTTGTGTTTCATACCTGGTATTACATATCAAATATTGTGTGCTATAATTGTATCAAATAAAAGCATACTATAAATTATCTCTCACAATCCCAAGAGTTCACGTCACATTCTAAGGATAATTAATGCCACTGATTTTTCGCAATGAACCAGTGCATCATTTGAAAGCTGGATGAGAGCAGGGCCTCAACTGGCATTTTCATTTTAATCCACATGCCAACTTTCCTACACATCAGCGCTAACCAAGTTTGTATGACAACGGTGAGCACTCTGGGTCCTGACATCTGGTTCAGGCTGTTAATCTTCACTGACCAATCAGCGCCGGTCAGGGGATGATTGACATTCATCACTGATAGAAAGCAGTGATGAATTGCCTTTTTTCATCCTTGTCTCCCTCTCTCCAATCTATTCTTCCAGTCATGCACATTCCTCATTTCTCTCTGCCTCCTCCTCTGCCTCCCTCTCAAGCACTCATTACTGTAATTGGAGGGTTTGGGGAGATAGGGCAGAGACAGAATATGGGGGGGAAGAAAGGTAGAGAGAGTAAGAGGTCTCTGGAGGTGAGAAGCCCAGCCTCCATTTTTTCTTCTCTTTTTTTTAATTGCAGAATTTCTTTTTATAGCTTTTTTTTTCCTCAACATCACAACACATGAATTTACTTTGGCTTTTCTTTAAGGATGCGGGGCACATTTACTTAATCAAAGCCAGCTAGATTTTCAAACAACATATCACATTTCTGAGGGCTCCATTTTTCCTTCTCCCTCTCCTTTCTTTTGCTCAGTATTTCTTCTCCTCTGTTCTTTGTTTAACCACAGCTGCTATGTTTTGTTATAGTTTTGGCTTAGTGGTCTTAGTCACTGGGCAGGGCCAAGATGCATGTGTGGTTGTGTGTGAGCAAACATAACAGAGAAATGGAGAAAGTGAGCGTTTTGGCAACAAAAATGTAAAAGCTGTCACATATATATTCTTAATAGACAACATTGCGGACTTCAACACTGAAACACCTGGAGACAACTGGAAGGTTCCCTATTAGAAAAGTTCAATAATTATTAAGCGATCATCAATGCTTACCTTCATTGCTATATACTTTCCCAAAAGACTTTTCATCCAGGATGAATATTTAGCGCCTTCAAACGAGAAGCAATGGAGAAGCAAAGATCATGATGGACCATTGAAGGTATTATTTGAAATCAATAATAATAATTTGTACTTTATTAATCCCCGAGGGGAAATTCGTTCTCTGCATTTAATCCATCATGGATGAACCATGAGCAGTTGGCATACCATCTAAGAAAGCCAGGGGAGCAGTTAGGGGTTCAGTGTCTTGCTCAACAACACTTTGACACACAAGGAGTAGCCGGGAATTGAACCAGGAATGCTCGGTTAGAACAGCGTATTCCGAAACATGAGAAAACAATTAATGAATCATCTACTCTATAGAAAGCAACTCTTAGGAGTTGTCAAAGCGATATGACTGAGTAGTTTATTTGCACATTAACTCAAAGAACTGAAGCAGCATTTGTTCAATAGAATTCTTACGAATATTTAGCAATGTTTGGCTAATAGGAAGCGAACAAGTCAAGTTTAGCCAAACAATATGGTTAAGCCAATGCCTAAATACCACAACAATATTAAGTACTGATGCATTAAGTGTTGGATTCTGGAAGAGATCTGGCCATCAGGGCAAATTTTAGTCAACTGTCATGGAACAATGCCAAATGGCACATGGGGCTATTAGGCTTCTGTCCACAGACTAACATTGGGAATAAGAGGCTATAAAACTGTTGGTAGAGACTTATTTTTGATTTGAAGCCCCTGTGAATAGTCTGTTTACTATCTTCAAATTCTGCATAATGCTCTGCTCAGCCTTTCATTTTTCTTTATTTGTTTCGATGAATGAAGCCCAGGTCGCTGAAGCGGTATTCATATTCTATTCTACCTGTGATCCTCGATCTCCATGGAAACAGCATGCAAATGTGTAAGGACAAATGTGCAATTACGGAGTAGATAGTAAGAATGACCCGCAAGTAACACATTTTCAAATTTTAACATCTTTGAAAATATGCTGTTTTTTCAACCCTGTAACCGCTTACTGTGAGACTCAGAGAGTTAAGCTAAAAAACAGAATACGAACAAGAAAAAATTAAACTCATTTTTTATTACTGTAGTGAAACATCCAAACATCTTGTTTTTCTCTGGGGAGGCTCTGAGCTGATTAACAAAACACACACAAATGTATGAAGCGAAGTTTTCTAACTTAGACTGCTGTTTTACTTGTAACTGAAACCAATTTCTGTGTAAACCTTTTGGTTGTGAAAGGTTGTTAGATAAAGCTGGCATTTCCCCTGACACATCACACATCATTTAAAAACATCATTGGTCATCTGAAAATCTGATGGCCTGTGTTAGCACTGTACAGGTTATAGGAATGACACATTAAGTACTTTGGGCAATATTTTAAAAGTAAGCCTTTCAAATCTGTTATAGGAAACTTGGGATTCACAGGGTTAAACCGGACTCAAGACCAAACAGTGTTGATTTGAGTTTTTAATCAAGACATTAAGACTCTCTTGTGTCTAACAAAACAGCGGCTGTCCCTGACAAACACACACCATGTTTTCAAACACTATTACTCGAAAATCATTAGTTTTAATTTCCACAAAACCCTATTCTCATTAGCAGATAATGCTTCTTTTCCCCCACCATCTTCACAACCTCAACAACCCAACTGCCTGCTGGGAAATGAAAAAGTCAAAATTTCAGTAGTTAGAGAAGAAGACAATGACCAGCCAGAGAATGAGTAGCACAGGGAATGGATGTTTATCTTTCATTTTCTGCGACCTCATGTAAGCCGAGTGTAATTGCAGGGTTGGGGGTGATGGCAACTTTGCTGGAAAAGAGAGGATCAACATTATCTCTCCCACCATGTCTGCTCCACCATCATCCCCCACCCCCACTCACAGACACATTAACACACACCCTGTGCACTGCCCAGATCTCCAAATCCCTCATGCTGCCAGCGTAAGCAGTACACACAGTCATACACACATATAAACAAAGGAGGATTAGAAAATCAAAGACACACACGGACACGATTTTTCACAAACGGGTACACAGACACTACTTTTGTACCCTTACATGTTCTCTCACCCTTGTTTTTTATTACTTGTCTTTCTGTTTCCATCTTGCAAACTTACCAAGCATGGAAACAGTAACACAAGTGTGCGCGTGTGCATGCACACACTCACTCACTCACACGCACGCACACACACACACACACACACACACACACACACACACACACACACACACACACACACACACACACACACACACACACACACACACACACACACACACACACACACACACACACAAACAAGTACACAATGTTAAAATGCGTGATGTCTATGCATTTATGCAGAGATGCTTCTGTGCAAAATGAAACAGAGAGAAAGTCCTGTACAGAGTATGTGTCTGTTTTCCTCAGTCATTTGTCTGAAACTACTTTCTGTCCTTTAAGGCAGTGAGTGACTGACCTATCTCTTGCAATCGCTGTGTCTCTCCACCTGTCTCTCTCTGTTGCTTTATTTTCATTTATATCTCCTCTCTCCTCATACCCCCTTTAGCCCTGATCTTTCTGCAGCTTTGTTTTTCTATTTAATCTCTCTCCTATTTCCTCTTCAGCAGTGTAGCAAGAATCCAACTATATAAAGTAATTTAACCCAGTACTAAGCCTGAAAATCTAATTTTTCTTTAACCAAGTGGAGAAGTCTTTCAACGGGCAAGATAATCCCATGTTTCCCATGCAAATCAAATTGTGTCAAGAATCTTTCTCTGCTCAAGTGTCAAAATAAAATCAAATAGGACTGTGTCAAGACTTGCGTCTCTGGTGTTTCATGACAGGACTGTGTTTCCTGATTAAAAAAAACATCAAATGTTTACACATGCAGTCTAAGACCCATCTTTTTCTTTAGCAAAAATGCTTGAGACCCTCAAAAGAAAGTGTGTGAAGCTGTCCCTATTTGCCCTATTTATTATGACTTTATTACAACTCTCTGCGGACCTATGTGTAGAGGAGATCTGGGTTGCGTTCACCAATACTGGCTTTGTCACAGTCACGGTATTTCAAACTACAAACTAATGGCACCTTATCACTCCCTCCCCCAATCCTATGTCCTAAAATCCCCCTCGGCACCATAAATTTCAGTGAAAAGAAGGGGATGAGAGGGAATACAAAAAAAGGAGAACTGGACAGGGGATGCACAATAGAACACTTCCTGACTAGCCACCACCACTTGCCATTCTCCTTGAGAGAAACTGGAAGAGCTTTGTAAAAACACCAAAAGAGCATTTCAGGCAAATTCCATGAGCTGCCGCATATGAAGTGAAGAAATGGAGGTATAAAAGGCATAAAGAAAAAGAAGGGCATAGAGAAACAGATATGGGATGAAATGCCAGATAGTTTGTACAGAGGTGTGAAATGTGGGTTTTTCTCACATCTTTTTTTCCTCTTTTTGTAGAATTTCTGTCATCCCACAAGAGGAAGCAGGACTTCCCCTTTGAAGGATTAAAACAGACACTCGTTCTCGGCTTGCAACAACTCTCATTGTTAAATAGAGAAAGCCCGGCCTGGCTGCAGAGGAAGTCTGGGATAAAGGCTGCAGATACAGTTGTATTGTTTTAGAGAGGGTCAATGTAGGCTCAACAAAAAACAAAAATCATCCACCTCTGATTGAATGGAAAACCTACTCTTACTATGAAATACATTTTAACCGACATTAAGTAGCTTATTTTGTGTGTGTGTGTGGGGGGAGGGTTGTTGGGACACTTAGCAAGATGGCACAGTAACTTCCTGAGTGAGTTTTACAAATCTTGGTCCAGAGGTGGTGTAAGGAGGTAAGAAACTGTTTTGTGAGTTTCGAGCTTGTACACTTAAAAAAATACAAAGCATATGATTATTAATAGAAATAGAAACATAAGAATCAAGGTAAGAGATGAATTTCCAACTAGAAACGAATATGAAAATACGTTTTCTCTTTCTATGGCCACTAGAGTGCATCAATGGGCGGTTAAACTAATGTAAACGTTTGTCATTTTAAAAGTTTGACTGTAAAAACATTTTTGCACTTTTTCCCCTTGAAACTTGTGTCAGAATAAATTTCTAGATCCAATTATTTCCTCCTCAGCAGATGAATGACTAAATCAACTAAAGATTGAATCAACAAACGTAATTTATGAAATCTGGTTTCCATCTAAGATGATGTACCTATTTCATTACAATAAAAACTAGCTGCATAAATTAAAACTCATACAGATAGTCTAATCACATGTGACCTTTAATGTAACACTTGCATGATGTTCTATTTTTCCTATTTAACAAAGTAACTTCAGCTGAAAGGAAACAGTGTACTTGTGTTTAAGGGAGCAGAGAGATATGACTTCTGTAGTATAGAGGAAAAATCTATTTAATTTCAGTCGGACTTCCTAGCTTGGTCACCAGACGCGCCATGTTGAGGACATTTTATTACCACTTAATACTGGGGTTGCACATTCCACTGCTCAATTTACAAGGAATTTGCTAATTCAAAAATGTACGTTGCCTAGAACGTCAGATCACTATTTTGTAGTGAAAAACAACAATAAACCAGCGTAATGAAACTCTGCTATGATAAATCAAATTCACATTTGCAAAACCAAACCATTGGCTGAATGACTCTGTGTAATGCTCTGCTATACCCTCCAGTTCACTACAACTTTTGTCTGTGACGTCAAAATCAAATACATGTCTAAGTTAAGCAAAGAAATGCACTGGGGCATAATTATGTAGGAAATTGATTAATGGAACTGTTGGCGAGCATTGAACAGGAAAGCAGAGATCACCACCTACCTTGTGGTCTGGTAGCTGCTTGAGGGTGTAGTGAGGAATGGTGAAACTTACTGTTATACACTTTTTTGAGGAACGTGGTCTAAAAAGAGTATGAAGTATCAATCTACACGAATAATCGGCTTCAGATCAATAACCTACAACTTGTTGCTCTCACTTATTGAGTAACTTAACATTATCTCTATTTGTACTGAAGCCAATGATACTTCTTGATCTATCATTGGCCGACAGAACAATTTTAAGAACCCAGCTCAAAGTACTATTAGGACCTGTGTGTGTTGTGTGCAATATTTACCTTAAGAGCCACACTCAGAAACAAACTACCGCAAATAAGAAGAGGACAGCGCGGACAAGATGGAGAGTGAAGTTGCCACAACATTCATGTTCTGCATGGCGGAAATAATAACCATGGACTATCAAATGGGATTTAAATGTTTTAATTTTCTCTCTGTACTGCTTCACGGTGTGAAAACCCCCACAGTTAGCTAATTATGTACTTACCGTAATTTCCTGAATATAAGGCACACCGGCTAAAAATTAAATGTGTAAATATGTAAAAATCTGTGTACATATATAGGCCACACTTGTCTAGAGGCCGAAGGTGTCCACATTGTAACATGAGATATTTAGACAGAAAGATGTTACACAGAAACTTTTTTTTAAACTTCAAATCATACGAGTAACATCCAAAAAATCCGTACTGGAAATGCTTTATTCCGAACAGTGTCTGTAACACGGCTGATGAAAAAGATGAATAATATACAACTAAAGGAAAAGTACATCCATCCATCCATCCATTTTCTATCCACGCTTTGTCGTGCTCCAGCTGACGCTACCTTCAGCTTCCTCCTGCCCACGAAACCATTAAAGTCAGTCAGCTTTAACTTGACAGCTGCATCATAGGCATTTCTTCATGTGATTTCCAAGATGAGGGTGTGTGCGTGAAGCGCAATTTCATTGGTCTGATGTGACGAGGCTGAATATTTTGTCGACATGAAGCTCGTTAGCCCCCCAAAATTCTATAAATTAGCTGCATCATTGTTTAAGCTGGAGTGTTAAAAGGATGTGAAAAAAGTAAAGGCTTATAGTCCGGATATTACAATTTCTGGCGGAAAGGCTTATGTTCCACTGCATGCCCCCTCAAATCCTGCAGGCCAGCAAGGTTGGATCTCTTCAATAGTCCATGTATCCCTGCTTCTGTCCATTTTCCACAAGAAAACAGTTGACCAATGACCACAATAATTTTTTAAAAATGGCAATTCGCGGTCCACGAAAGGTATCTGGTAATGGGCATTGCTTATGACTTCCAGCAATCACCAAGCACCACCGTCACATCTATCCTATGGAACTGCAAAAAGACCCTGCCTTGGAGTACGAGATAAAATGGTACAGGGAACTAAGATCCGAGTTCCTAGTTCTTATGCTGTCAAAATGCACAAAAAATGGCCTACTTCCCCAAAAAGTTCTCGGAACTGCAAAAACTTCTTGCAGTCTGAAAACGGCTTTTGTCATGAAACAAACTAGACTCATTTCAGCAGGGACTAAGGATGAGCAGTGGTCAAGTCAAGTAATCAGTGTGTATTTCCTTGGGAAAATCAATTAATTCCAACACAGCCAGACTGGAAGCAAACTAAAACTGCACAGGTTTTTGCATTTGTTTTTGCCTGGTTAACAAGTGAGTTTGTTCCAAAGTCCAGCAGTCAGGCCCCTAGCCCCTAGACAGGGCTGATCTTTCATTGAACAGCAGAAGCTATGATAGGCTCTTAGCAGCACTTCCCACATCCACAGTACGCCCATACTTTTTCGCCTTGTGAGCTACTTTTCAAATGACCATGTGAAAACGATCTACCTACACTAAAAATGCTGAATATATATTTATAAAATTATCTACGGTGTATACACAAACAACAAAAAAGTACAGTTTTGCTAGTTACCTTACTGATGACTTGCATGCAAATGCACTTTGAATGTGACATTGTGGAACAAAAGTCTTCCTTGGTGAACGGTGATATAGCGAGGGACTACTATATTTCAATCAACTGGCGAGTGCCAGGATGACAGATTTAGATTAGTATGTGATCTACCAACATTACTTTTGCGATCGACCCACAAGCCCTGGTCTCACTCCCAAGCCTGCGTCAGATACCAATGCATTAGGCACCCCTTTCATGTCATTTTTTGATGAACATGGAGAAGCGGCAATTTTCTCTTTTAGGACAGAAAGATGAGGAAAATACAAACCTTGCTTTCATTATTGTTAGGTTTAGTTATAGCTACAGTTGTTGATGTAGACATGACACTGCAGGTTCGTCAAAAAATGATGAGAAGGGGATGTAGTGCATTGGCATGAGACCCTAAGGGAACCTTCCCCATTTGCCGGGCTGGTGAGGTACTGGGTTTGAGGACGTGTTCGTATTTGCTTTCACCTTGCTCTCATTTCAAACAGTGAAATGGAGGACAAACAACAAGCAATTATTCGTGAACGATTTTTTATGAAAACTGTGCAAATTTAATGTCCCACTGGCGATAGGCTAACAAGCCTGTAAGTGAGGGCTACAAGCCCGCTGATGGCTTTTGGTGGAAAGTTTTGATGATGTCCCCCCCCCGAGGATGCAACTGCATTATCAGCTGACTTTGCACAGCTCACTCACCCTGGTATCGAACTGTCTTGCGAGGGGTTGGGTTCCAGTTGAGCCCCAGCGACTTTTCCCATCTGAACAGAAAAATCAAGAGCAAGAGCTTGGTCCCTCCCATAGCTCCCACCTCAGCTCTCATTCGATTCAAACGGCGTGGAGTGATGGATTGAGAGATCAATCAGATAATCAGAAGGACTCCAGGGAGCAGCTGGGCTACTGGCAGTCTGCCAAGAGAAAGAGAAAAAACAACACTTTAGCTAAGAGGAAGAAATTCACTTTCCTAAGAGATGCCTGGCTGTTCATTGCATACATCTTTGTCAAAAAGTATCAACAACATGCAAGTTTTCTCAAACCACAGAAAACGTCCTTATTTTAAACTGTGGAAAGGTGTGTTCCTCACACTGGTGCGCCAAACTCTCATGAACTGAAGCAACAAAAATCGTAATCAGTGTTTGTTTGTTTGTGCATGTTTGAGTTTCTTTTAACAACAACAAACAGTTGACTTTAATGACTTGTAGCCAGGGGGGTTTATGCAGGAAAAGCTTTTGTGTCCCTCCCTCATTCTGGATGATAATTCAGCTATCGCAGCTCAGAAAGGCTCTGAAATAGCTTATCGGTGCACTCTTTCAAGCCAATTCAGTTTCAGCATATTAAACTGAGTTATCAAAGTTAATTGGTGCTGGCAATGCATCAAGCATAAATGCGTTGGGAAATGAATGACAAGGCAAGGACAATCCAGTGGCACTGTGTTGCAAATGAATTGGTTTATACCTAATGAATGTGTCAAAAGTGCAGCTGCAGAGCAGCATTACAGGCCAATAACCAACCAGGATGACTGTCTTGTTAATGTGTTGCAGGTTAAAGGGGAGAAAACCTGCAATCCATGTTTAAATAATAGTTGCATCTAAATAGACACACTTTCAATTTATATACAAACATAACAGCCTTAAAATCTCGATCCTTTGATATTATTCTTTTATTCTCATATTTGTTTCCTGAACAAGGAAAAATATGGACAAGAAGGACACTGCATCAATTGCACACAGCAGATAAAACAGTAAATAAGCAAAGCATAAATCTGAGACTCTACTATCAAATGTCATATGATATTCAGGCAGCTCTACAGTAGTGATGCACATGCAATCTAACAGAGTATTACTGCTGATTGTGCTGATCATTTCCAAATCCCCACCAAAGCCAATCATTTGGGAACATTCTTTTTGTCATGATTTAAATTGTGAAGCAATTATGTTCAACATTAGTATTTGCTTAAAGTTGCCCTTGTTTTTCAAGCATCTCCAAATCTGTATTATCACACCTCTAAAACATTCTTATAACCTGTTGTGACACATCCACTCAATGCCATTTGAAAGTCTGAGTAACTATTTCTAGGACATATATGGGTACAATGATTATACATAGCGTCTCAGTCTATCTAGGGCTTTCGCCACATAAAAAAACAAAACAAAACATAAAAACATTTACAATGCATAGTTTTTCAATTGGAGTGATGGTTTAATTAGCACTACTCCACACAGGAGGAGGTGAAATGCTTCTAATAACCGTGTCCTCAGAGCATCCTTGATCGACTGTATGAGATAGCAATGTCATATACAGTATTTATACTTGCAACCCATATAGAAATCTTCATTTGTATGCTTCCGCTTCATGAAATCACTGTTTTTTTTACATTATTGGCAAAATTGTATACATCCAAGACTTAGCACACCACACTCTTACTTCAACTAATTTCAGACATAAGTAAAATATATTGGCAGACACCAGAAAAGAAATAGTTAGTTTTATTTTATTTCCTATTTATTAGGAAAAAGAAAAAAGAAAGCAAAAGACAAAGCAAATCCCGTTACTGAGACCAAAGCTCAATGCAAGTAACAATATGCATTTGAAAGAGTTGTGATATGAAGCTTTGCAGGGAGTCACACAGCTTTATTACTCGCTGACATCTGTCTCCTTGCAAATTATCTGGCTCTTTCTGCTTTAATGTGTTTGTGACTTCTGTCACCATTATATTGTTGTACAGCTGTGTGTACTGCTGTTAAAGTGGCAGTAGTTTAAATTCTGTTACCTAATGCTGATTTTTGCACCCAACTGTCATTGATTTTTTCTATTATGTGTTTGCTAAATGCTCTGAATTGTGAGAGAAGTTTTTGTTATGACCCTCCACGCTTGTGACATTTTGTGCTAAACTGCCATTCATAGTAATGCAAGAATATTCCATGTAACTCTAAATTATAATGGACAATTTCACCTTCTAGGTTCAGAAACAGATAATGGACAATTCTCTGATCATTTGGTTTTAATTTCCAACCAAGTTATTTTATCCCACAAGTGAAAACGGCTTCAGTGCAGATAGGAAGGTTCTCTCTAATGACTCAGATGAACTGAAATACAACAAAATGCATGCACACACACAGTGAATCACAGATACCATCTATAAGTTTTCCATTCAGCACCTGCTCATGCCATGTATCAGCATGTTAAATGGTGTCTTTGATGATATATGCTTATTGGAAAAGCAAAGTGATTGATTTTTAAACAGGTACAAAATGTATAACTGCATTATCTTGCACTAGCCACAAAAAGGAAAATAGCACCGCATATGGTGCACCTTTTTTTTTTATAACTCCTGCTTCCTCTCCCTCATCTATTCCCATGTGCGTGTATTAAGTTCCTATGCTGGCAAACAAACATTTGGTCTATTTGGCTCTTTGGAAAGGAAGGTAATTGAGATTTGGCGGTGCCTACATGCATGCCAATATGTGCTGGTGTGCATTCCCCCAATCAGTCTGACTGTTATTGATTACAATTTTGAGAGGAAAATAACAGGAGGTTTGAAAGAAAAGAGCCCCTCCACCCTCCACCTCCACCCACATTAGATTATGGCAACGTGCTAGTAGATGACCGTACTTAAACGCTGGGTAATGGCCAAGGCTCTCCAGCCCTCACAGTGCCGACTACCGGGTTTATTGGATCGATGCTGGAGGCCTTAGCAGCTGACGCTTGACTGAGCCCCATCAGAGATTGAGATGGAGGGAGGGGGGAAAGGGAAGGAGAGGTGATGGGCTAAAGGGATGAGAGAAAAGCAGAGAGAAAAAATGTTTACAACATTGCAGGAGGCTTTTTTCACCCCTCTTGCACAATCTATTGCTAAGTCTGTGCTGGGAGGCAACAAAGTGAAGTGGGCATCCTGAAGGCTAGATTAAGTGGAGAGGCAACTTGTAAACACTGTTGAAGAAGATGAGGATGAAGTGGATGCTAGACAGTAAAGGTCTCTGGTTGTTGCACCAAAACTGAAATTTCAACATTGGTAAATATGTTGTTTTGACAAAACCAGGAACTCTGGTTGTGCAAGACTCAAAAGTTTTCTCAGGGTGGTGCTTCCTGTGTCCCGGAAGGCAAAAGGGCACTTGACAATGATCTTATCCTGTCACCAGAAAAAAAATGTTTTTTACTGAATTATTCTCCAAACATTGTTGTTAATCTCTGAAAATGCCCTGAGGATCCATAAAAGTAAAACAATTCTGTCCTATGATTGCAAAACTACGTTTATAAGAATTGAAAAACATCCCAGAAACTTTAAATGTATTTATTTTTTATCAGGGTCAACCAATAACTGATCTAAAATATTTTATCATATTTTCTGCGATTTTCTTTTCTTTAAAGAATGTGATGTCAATAACACTTTTTAAAGTATACCAAAACATCATGTCATTTATGAAAATCACCCTTCAATTTTTCTTGATGTATTTCTATATTTTGTATTATTTTTAATATTGGCATTTAAAAAAATACACATTTTCAGAACCTAAATATTGATTTAAACATGGTGGCTACTGACCCTCCTGAGTAAAAATAGATGTCTGTAGTGGTATTAGTACAGTGATGTACAAATATCAGAGTCTACCAGGAGTTGAAGGCAATGTTAATGTTTATCAAAACCTCCTTGCTAGTTAAGAGCATATGTCACTGAGGGACCCAGCTGTTGCTAAAGTTCCAGCGGAAAAAAGAATATCAGGGAACCTCGGGACCACTGTGGTAGACGATTGAAACTGGTATCTAATTTATTTTTCCCTTTTTCAAGCTGTTAAGTATGATCTGCCTCTGGGCTTCAGAGAAGCCGAGATTCATCCCAGTTTTCCCCATATGGTCAAACTAACTCCTGTGCGTCTCTCAACATGGCCTCCTTAAAGATCATCAGCGTCACATAATTTTGCATCTACTGGTTACTGAGCCTAATGTTGATCATAAGCTGAGGTAAGGTAGCCTAATAATATCAGTCCACAATCACTCAGTACCATATCCAGAAGTAGGCCACACAGTCTGGTAACATATCTCAGCTCCCGTAAGAGTCTTGCCTTTGCCGGTTGATTTGTGTCATGACTGGTGAGTGGTATTTTCAACGTGCCTGTGTGTTCTTGGAGGTGAAACCATTCCCTTAAGGGGGAAGCGTAGTAAGGTTGTTTTTCTTTGAAGTGGGCGGATGTTGGGTGGAAAAAAGGGAAGAGGAGGTTTCCAGCTCCCATCTGGCTGACTTCTTTTTCTGTCACTCCCTTTTCTGTTGTCCCCTTCCAATCCTGAGCCTTCCTTTTGTGAATTTGTCCCTTCCTGCTTTCCTTTCCTTCCTTCCTAAAACATTACAACACACACACACGCGCACACACACACACACACACACACACACACACACACACACACACACACACACACACACACACACACACACAAGCACACACACAAACGGAGCGAAGAGCAGTCCCAGCTGACTGCTGGTCCTTCCAGGCATTGTTTGACTTTTCACCCCAACCTCTGACCTTTTTGGGAGTTGCAGCAAGCCATGGTACATTTTTCTTTACTATCCTCCAGACTGTCACAGTACGAGGCTGTTATTGTCTATTAACCCATGACTGTGCCCCCAGAGGATAAAGAATAGTCCACACCCTCTTCCTTCCTCTCTTGCCGCCCTGCAAAACAAACACTGCAGCTACCGTTTGCTCTCTTCCTTCCTGCAATCCTGACCCCTCCCTACTCCTTCATCTTTTATTGCCCTTGCAGCATTTAAAACACACAAATAAGGAAAAGTGCAACATTTCACACTCCCAAAACAGCTTAACTGAAGGGTGTCACGGCTTTTGGCACCAGAGATGACAGAAGATTTGAGGCATGCATGCCATTGTCACATTAAAATAAGCTCAAGTCCTATTTACATCTGTCTAAAATTTTTATCCCAAGTTATCAGGTCAAGTCGGTGGTTTTAGGTGTGTAAGCTCACAACTGGCATAAACATCTGGGTATTAGTGCCTCACTCACACTTGTGATGCTAAATATATAAACATTTTATAATACATACTTACTGACTGTCAAACTTGAAAGCAGCAAATTTGTATCGTGCTTGCATTAAGCGATTATCTTATTTTCAGTTTTTGTTGTGGATTGCGTCGACCAAAACATTCATTCATTTGTCACAAACCACACTAATTACACTTTACTTTTAAAAATGATCGGCCCTCAATGACCTCTGGGACAGGGGAGGAGCAGGGGGTGAGAGAGAGAGAGGGAGAAAGAGACAGAGAGAGAGAGAGACCTGTGGCAGAAGAACTACTGGCTGAGGATTAACCCATAAGGAGAAGCGAGCAATGAATGTTGACAATGTGCAACTTAGAATACACCCACACACACGCACACAAACACGATGCCTGAGTGGTGACGTGCCACAAATATTTTCCTCCTACAGAAATAAGAGAAAGAAAAGGGAGAAATGATACAGATTGAAGCTTGTTGTTGATGTGACTAATGTTTCTCTATTGGATTTCCCTTGCGTATGCAATCGTGCAAATAATAATATGTCACAGCTGCTGTCAGAGTGACGTATTCCCACTTAAACAAATGCAATCAGGGGATTTAGATGTTCTTGAATGCAGCCTAGGAAAGACTGCTACTTATGCTGAAAGGATGTGGCCTCATTAAGCCCAGCGATTGTAGTCTGAGTGATCGGGTCCCAGTGCATCTTCAGCTGGTCTACATGTGTGTTTAGACAAATGACGAATGATCTGATGTAAGGCATAATGAAGGTGCAATTAGACTATCACTACTTGCTTGGGGGATGAAATTTTATTGGGTTAGAGAGGCTTTTGAAAGAGAATAAAGAAAGCACAGGTTGTTGAACCTCAGTGCTAGAACAAGAGCTAATAACATTTGAAGGACTTCTTCAACAAATTAAAATAACAAAGTATGAATAACAAGCTGTAATCCTATTGAAAATGTGAAAGAACCCCTTTATGTAAAACATCGTCCTTCAGTCCTTCAGTCCTCCAGTCCTCCAGTCCTCCAGCTAATCCACTTCATACAGCAGCAGACTCAAATTATTTTAGATTTTCCTCCTATTTGATGAACATTTATGGTATTTGTCAAATCAGTTCAAGTCAGTAACCATCCTTTTCCAGTATTTGAGAAATCTCAAGTTTTCATGGGACAGTGGGTCAGCAACAGGACCGGAGATAAGACTAACATCGACTTCCATTGATGTAAAACGTACCAATATCTACAAATGATCAATTTTTAACTGCAGGGTGAATTGTTTTCACTTCTGGGGTCAGTGATGCTGTAGTGTCGCATGTCAGTATCGGCTGCCCCTCTCACTGACAGTGATGGATAAAGGACACCAAATTCGACATGCTAATTTCTCCTCAAAAAGATTGTAAATGTAACCATGGTTACTGTCCTGCTTTTACACCTGCCTTGCTTTTCTTTCTCTTCTTTTTTTGTAACAAGGCTGTGTGCTCATCTTCACCTGCAACATAATTAGGTGTTACTAACATAATCGGTTAGAGCACTGTATTTTGATTTCTGCCAAATATCAGGTGCCAAATATCAAAGCACAAAATTATCCCACAATATTCTCTGCTGTTCATTCAGGATTGCTGACAGACCAACATTTTGATATTTTATTCTGAGCTTTTGGATGGATACTGGGGCTATTTAGAACAAACTGTAATAGAATTTGGCTTAACTTTTTAAGAAAGTTCAGTGTGGTGAAGAGGGGGGGATACTCTATCATGCAACTGGCATCAGAAAATAAGCAATTTGAATGTGCCACTTGCAGCAAGCCTCAACAAGACATGCTGCGGACGTGCTCAAGGAACAACTGACTAAAACAATAAGGTAACATGGTTTTCACATTCCTTTCAAAATAATGTGCAGGCATTACCATGTTGGAACAGTCATTTAGTACTCAGGAAAACTAAGTAACAAAAAACTAAAGGAAACAATAGAAAGGGAAAGGGATAGTCTGTAGTCAGTGCACTGGCATAATTTATTTAAGATATTTTGAAGGATGTAATTATACTGTTTTCTTCCTAACAAGGTACCTATGATGAGTAAACACCTACATTCACAAACAGCTGAAAAAAAGGAGTATTGCAGAATGAAAGAAAACTAAATTTAAATGTTCCATAAACGTATTGTAGAGCTTACATGTAAAAACAATTATCTTTGTTTTGACAGAATAGAGTTTAATAATTATTTTATAAGCTGAGAGCTTCACCACATGTCAATTGGGTAAAAAATATGGAGCTGAAGCCTATCCTTGCTGTCATTGGGCAGGAGGTGCGGTTCACCCTGGACTGGTTGGCAGTCAATCAGAGGGCTGCATACAGAGACAATCATTCACAAACTAAGAATCAGGAATGAGTCCATCAGAGGGACAGCACATGTTAGATGTTTTAGAGAGAAGGTCAGAAAAGCCAGACTGAGATGGTTCGGATATGTACAGAGGAGGGATAGTGACTATATTGGTAGATGGATGCTGGAATTGGAGATGCCATGCAGGAGGTCTAGAGGAAGACCGAAGATAAGATTTATGGACGTAGTGAGAGAGGATATGAAGGTAGGTTGGTGTGAAAGATGAGGATACAGAGAATAGGGTTAGATGGAGGGGGTTGATTCACTATGTCGACCCCTGAAGTGAAAAGCCGAAAGAAAAGAAGAAGAATTCAAATCTGGCCAATTTTGGGCTGCCATAGGGTCGACTGCATGTCTTTGGACTGCGTGAGATAATGGGAGATACCAGAAGAAGTCCCCTCACACACGGGAAGAACTTGGAAACTCCACACAGAAAGGCACCCTGTTGGACTCTAACAAGGGACCTTCTTGCTATGAGGTGGAAGCATTAACAGCTGCGTGCCCTCCCCCTTGGTTTTTAAAAAATTTGAAATGTTTTGTTTAGAGAATGGCCTTTAAAAAGCAGATGCCCTTCAAGTATAGTTTAAGGAATTTGAATCCAAGCTCACACCCTCTAAGTCACTCGGTATGGCAGCTTTAACTAAATGCCTGGAGTATCATTTGAAAAATATACAATGGTTCTCGTTTTGGCAATGCATCAAAGATGATTTCAAGGTTCTGGGTTCAAGTCCAGAGCAAAACGGCTATGAATTCAGAGTGAAAGTAGATCATGTTACCGAGCTTCCTGCAAAATTGATGACTTATGTGATGTGGTGAGAGAAGTTAACATTAACATTAACACTAACAGTTAACTATTTCTTCTCAGAAACTCTGTGCAGAGAACCTTTTTTATTCATTGCAAGCTTTGTTTAGCACTCGTAAAAATTAAGACAATGAAGCCGATGTGCTCTTTTCTAATGGTGTAGAGATAACAAAGCAGATTCTATTTCATTCATACACACAAGCAGACACACAATGTGCAATTGGCATCTTTGTATGGACTCAGGTTGCCGATTGCTGGTAATTTGTATGTGGAATATGGATTGAAATTCTGAATGCATGATCAAGCCTGAGTAAGTCTGCATCTAAGTGACACCATATCTGTGAATGTGGATGTGAGAAAAAGTGTTGAGCCTTAATGCACCAAATGGCAGCATGTGCGTGTTCTGGCAGATGGTGAAGGGTGTTGTTGTTGTTTAGCTGGCATAGATACGATCAGCTGCGTGCAAAGTGTCCAAGTGCATAAAGACGGACGCAGAGGTGCGTTTGGCCTGGATTCTTCTGATACGACAACACTATGTTAGCCATTCGAAAGACTTCTTTCATTAATACAAGAGCCAGCAATTGCCACCTGGGCACATTTCCTATATCGTCTTACAATTAATGGTTTGCTAACCAGCATTGGGGCATCAAGCTATTTAAATGCATCACATAAATGTCATTGAATTTCCAATTACATGATGATTGGAATCCACTTCACATCTTAATTACCACAAAGTGAAGCGGAACTGAGCACTGCATTTGACTATAACCTCATCTGCTTGATGAAAACATCAAAAAGAAAAAAGGAAAATCTCCCACAGGACCATGGCAGCTCAAATTGCAATGTCTTAGCCTCTCTCTTCGCTGTCTCCCGCCAGCACCCACTTCTTTCATGTCTCTCCTGGGAGACGCTGCAGGCCTTCAAAACTCCATCTACCCTCCTTTCATCCCTGCTGTGGCTCTCGCCTGCTCACCCACACTCCCTCTGCCCCCTACCGCTGCCTTGTCCATGTCATGGTCGGCTGGCCAGGCGTGGCCGTCTTATGACTCTTTGATCATCTCTCTGATCTGTTCCATCAGTGCCAGGGGCTCCAGCTGATTACAGAAGAAATGGATCTGATTTGGCCCCTGACTGCGGGCCAAACACCTGCTCAGACCTGAAGAAGAAGCAGCACGAGCAAGATGAAACTAAGGTGAAAGACGTCGAGCTAATCAGGCAAACATCTGTGCTTTTGGGGTGTGGTAGTGTCCCCCTACTTGTTGGAAGATGATAATGCCTTGAGCAATTGCAGAGGCAAGATTGTAGAAACAGTTTATAGCGATGAACACTAAAAGCTAAAATAATCGCTCATCTGAAATTTGTTAATTAAATACCAGGTACAGTTTTTATGAGATACATTTATTGAACTAAAATGCAGGTTCTGATGAATGACTGAATGTCTGATCAGACCTTGAAGCTGAATAACAACTGCCGACATAAACAACAAGGCTGGGCAAAGTAGTTACTATGAAATGATAAATCACCTGCCCTATGCTATCCTATATGTGACATTTCACCATTACACCTAATTGCACCTGTTTAGACCCTGATCAACATGCATCCTGGGTGATCCGACCACAGGTGGAAGATGAACTGAGGATACATAATGTTGATCAGGATACAACCACGTATGTTTGTTGATACTAGTGTCACCTGCCTGTGCTATAATGCACAATACATCAGGATGGAAGCGATTTTAAACCTAACACACCAAACAAAGTCCCTTTGACCCTTTGGTCAATGTGAGTGTTAACATGAATTAGAAACAACTTTTAATGTCAATGTCACTGATTCAGGAGGAATGAAGCATTCTTATAATGCATCTATAATATGTTTGTTGCAGTTAAAATGTGAACCCAACAAGACAATCGTATGTATAATGTTTAGCCTGACAAATCTCAGAAGGATGCATTCTTATTATCAAACATCAATCAGTGCTGGTAGATCTCTCACTACGTTTTGAGACAAGACAGGTCCTTATGCAAAATAAGATGTGCATTTACTTTAACATAAAACAAAACAAAAAAAACCTGACTGTCCTCTCTACAAGTATGAATATAAACTTGTCAAAAAACTGCATCATATTACTGCTAAAGAAAGGAAAGGTAAGTCCCCCTCAGAACATAGTTCAAACCCAGTATTGTCCAATTCCGGGATTGACTTGCTAAGAAGCTGCTTTACCTTGTGTAACACTGATTATTTTCAACAAGAGATAGCTTGGCCAAGTTTTCCTGCATTCAACATTCCAAGATGATGTCCCACATTTTGATTTTCAGAAAATTTGTTTTTTCTTCTAAAATCTGGCTTTTCTTCCATTTACTGCGAGGAAAGCTGTCATCACAGGACTGTTTGATGTCAGTCACACTGCTCAAAAGAGGCGAGCAGATTAATGAGTTGACCAACGGGGAAAATTGCGAGTTGTCTTAAAGGAAAAAACTTCAGATTATAGGCGAAATATGATCGAAACAACCACAATAAACACGAAACGCGGCCACAATAAAGACTTATAAGTGTGTCAAGCCAACTGGAGGCAATCCTCTGGGCTATTTTCTGATTTTATTACTTGCATTTTTACATTGTGAAGTGACCCAATACATGTGAGTCGAATGATAAACATTGTCAAGAGGCTAATCTCTACATTCTTAGTCCATTGTCTCAATGACGGCATATAGATGCAAGGGGCTCAGGGCAGGATTAAAATGTAAAACGTTTATTTGATCTGCTATTTTCTCTAAGTTTCTAACATTTTCCCCATCAACCAATGTCCTCTTGAAAGCAATGTCTCCCTTTCAAAAAAGCAGAGCGGATGGAACCTGCCTGCCTTAAAAAATCCATGGGCTGTACTCGGGTTGGAGATGTCATACATGATTACATGTTTTCACCCATGCTTCAGTTGGATTTGGGTTGACAATGCAACAGCCTTTACCCTTGAATTGGATGCGGTCAGAACACCTCCATGTCCACCCAGTTTGACTGATACATCTGCCCTCAGTGCCTTTACCGTGCATTGCAGTTTCATATGGTCAAGCGCTATCCGAGTGCAATCTAATTGCTGAAATGCATTCTAATGTCACTTGTAAATGGGCTCTTGATGTCTGAAGGTTCATTGTTTGGTTTTGATGCCCGAAGGCCATGTTGCCAATGCAAACTACAACAGGCAATTATTCTCAGTGACAAAAAGAAAACAGCCTCTGTCATATTTACATACCAAGATAATATGCTATCAGCTTGGTGCTAACTAGAAGAAAACCTAGACATTTTTCTTGTGAACATATTTGTGTTAGGAAGCCCAATGTTTCTCCCAGGTGAAGAAAAAGACTGCACTGGAGCAAGGAGGAAGAGTATTGGCCTAACATTCATTAAGATTGCAAAGCACTTGTGACCAAATAAAGAATAAAACCCCTCTGCGTGTGCTGAATATGGAAATAGTTACCAGTTCAAGAACTTAATATGATGATAGTTTGTCAATGTTATCAGATCAGAGCTCCCAAATGGTCCAGAAAGATCAATGAATGTAGATTGATGCGGAGTAGAAAATTTAGTGTTTATTGCCCTTAATAACATAACATCTCATTTCTTCCCCAGAAGCTTCATCCAAGTCAGTCAATGCAGCATCTAATCTTATTCACGCCTCTGATAAAAAGAGATAATCAGTTAAATGAGTATTTGTATTAAGGAGCTATTTAACCTTTTTTTTCCTTTAGAGGATTTTAGGGGAAAATCTTTATTTTATACAAAATGTTCTGAATATAAAATGAAAATTCTATATCACAATGTTTTTAAGGAAAATAAAACTTCTATATTTTCACCTCTGCAAAGAGACCTGTTATGTGGTTATCATTAGTAATCAGTATAGTCATGCACAGTACCTTGGCTCTAAGGTCATATTTTATCAGAAAACATAACAACAGCTTATTTTTCTGAAATCATTCCAAAAGGGATTTGAATTCCTTCTGTCACCCAATTTAAAATGCCAATGATCAGATTTTGCATCCCATGGTTTCATCTTATTAATTTATTTACCTTTTGTTCATTTATATGTGCCTATTCAAAGTATAACCTCCAAGTCTTTCTGATTTGGAATTGGTAAGATGATACTGACAGGTACATTTGTATAGTTTCATTTTGTGGGATAACGATAAACATATAGAGATACTAATCTGATTTGCTGCATTGCTATCAACTGATAATACTACTGGAACTACAACAATTGATAATGAAAAGAAAAATCCAAATCACTTCCAGCTTGATTTTCCAAAGATAGGAACTATACTACAACTTGGTCTTATAAGAAGCTGATTTTCTGTTTGCTTTTTGCTAAAAAAAAAAAAAAAGAAATTAAAAAAGGAGAAAAAAAAAATTCAAGCATCTGACAATCACAATGCAGTGACTCTGTATTTATGTATATATCCAAAGCTGTATTTGATCAACAGTTTCGGTGAGATTAAATCATTTGAATCGTTGCTCGGGATAAATGCCAAGTGTGTGGTCCTGAATGCTGACTGAATCTTTTGGTGTGTCTATGTGTGTGTTTAGGATTAAAATATCAAATCAGCCAAATCTGGCATTATGTCTGGGGTCTCCCACGTTTTGGGAATAAGATTTGGAAGTCCTGCTGTGTGTGAACGAAGCGTTAATCCTTTCCCCTCAGTGTGGAAACCAGTTTTCTTGCTAAAAATTACATTTAGTAGATATGATTGAGGAAGAAATAAAATAAAATAAAATAAAAAAAATCTACAATCCTGTCAATGTTTTTCCTTGAACTTGTTCTGTCATAGCAACATGCGATGACCACTCTCGGCCTTCGTGCCCTGTGATAAGAGTTATGACATGGACCATGGCATAAAAACAATTTGTCACATAGATATGAAAAACTTTTCAGACACACTTTTTATAAGTTGAAAAATGGGTCAGTTGATTATATCGTTTAGTAGGGGTCATTCAGATATTTCCGCATTGGTTTCTCTGGCAGCTGATAAGAATACTGTGGATAATTATTTTATATGCGAAAGATCTGATAAGTTTGTTGTATCTACATTACCAGCAGCACCCGGTTGGACTTCTTAGATCCTCATATTAACAATTAACAACAACCTCATCACCATTTTGCATCATGAGCTTATACTTTTCACATATTGTAAAGTGTTTATAATTTCATTTTACTGAGTTTGCTGAATGAACTTTGATAGAAAATAAACCACTGATGTCATCTGCCAGTGGTGAAACCCACCGAGTCATAAAGAACACCAAGGTTGAGACTTTGCTTTATAACGTAACTTAAGAATAAGTATTAACAATACATCACCTGAATATAAAACCGTTCCTTGACACATATCGGAATAATTTACTACAACAAATGATGCTTTATCCAGAAATCCAGTGCTGGTTTATGAGTCTTCATCAATATACATGCATGACACACAATCAAAAAAAACATACACCAACACACTTGCCACATCAACCCCTGCCAGCTCCATTTCGAATGAAGCATACAAACTTTTTTTTCTGTGATGATTCAGAGCTCATTAAAAAGTATTCACCGCTGTACAATTTATTGCAGTAATCAGCTCTGAATAATAGAAATGCTGGTATGATGCCCCGAGGCACTCGACGTACTGTTTTCATTTCAGAACAACAACCACCACTGGGCATGTGAATGCAAAATGCTACGGCAACCCACATACCCACCCGCCTCTGTCTTTCAAAAGTTTCTCTTCTCGACTTCCTATGCATGACATAGTCAGGGGTTCCGGTTTAGGGAGACCACCTCCACAGATCCTGGGGGGTGGAATTACTGTTCAGTAGAGGTAGGTCACTTTCCCTCCCACTTTTACTTACCTTAACCCTCTCCCTTGCTTTTCCTTAGGCATTTCTTTCAGCAAGGATGCAGCAGGTCCAGCTGAGACAAGAACTGTGGAGCCCTGTGAGGTTCCACGGGGCAGAAAGGTCAGACCCAGCTGGGCTCCTATAGTACCAAGACAAACAAAGTTCGATGTGGTGGAAATGGTGGTGCTGCTGGTGGGCGAGTAAGCGAGTGAGCTGTGCTGACAGAGAGATTGACAGCATGGTATTGAAATATAATATTGGGATATAAAGTAAGGTTCACAGTCACTTTTTGGCCTGAGACTCTCAGGGTGAGGCTTGTTATTTAGGGATTATATGATAATACATTTTATTGCACAAAATTTGATTAAAATCATATTCATTATTTATCTAGTGTTTTGGTGGGGGGGTTCTAATAGATTATCATTAGAGGGAGCTTGCAGAAATCTTTGCCAAATTTACATAACAACAATTGCAAGCTCTAGAAAGAATCAGAGGAGATGTATACCAATCACCATCCAGGGTGAGGATGTGGGGATTGTGGACTCCTACAAGTACCTTGGGGTCCACATTAACAACAAACTGGACTGGACACACAGTACATATGCCCTCTACAGGAAGGGTCAGAGCAGGATGTTCTTCCTGAGGAGACTGATGTTGTTTGGTGTCAGTAGTGGGCTCCTCAAGACCTTCTACCAGTCTATGGTATCCAATGCATTCTTCTTCGCTCTAGTGTGCTGGTGGGGCAGTGGCAGGACTGGTGAGGTCAACAGGCTTAACAAGCTAGTGAGGAAAGCCCGCTCGGTGGTGGGACTGAACCTGGACCATCTGGAATCGGTGGCAGTGGGGAGGGTGAAGGACAAACTGGGAGCTATCCTGGACAATCCCTCTCACCCCCTGCACGACGAGCTGTGGCCGATGGGCAGCTCATTCAGCCAACGGATGATCCCGCCCCAGTGCAGAACCGAAACGCTTCAGATACTTCTTTGTGCCCACGGCCATCAGACTGTATGACAGCAGTCTGGACGGTACACAACTCTGACCAGCCGGAGATGTATCAGTGCTACCACTACCTGACTCATCCACATGTCATGCCCTAACTCTCTTGTTTTTGTCACAGTTGTTTCAATCTGTTGCTATTCATGCCCTTGTTGTTGTCGTTTTGGTTGCTTTCGATATATTTTGATATCTCTTAACTGTCTCTTTTATATATATTTTTACTTATATTTGTATTCATATGTATTGACACTTCTATTGTTCTGCTGCTGTGACAAAAGAATTTCCCCTACGGTGATCAATTAATTCTATTCTATTCTATTCTATTCTATTCTATTCTATTCTATTCTATTCTATTCTATTCTATTCTATTCTAGCTGGTCCATTTAAACACTCGGAGCTTTCTACAATAAATGATTAAAGACTACCTGTGCTGCTTCTCATGTAATTCATCCTTTTAAGGTCCATTCTTCAAACTTTTACCTTGTGATTATTTTATATGCCATCTTCATCTTTCAATATGACTTTACCATTACATCCTGAACTTTTTATGAAGAGAAAAGAGGAAATTTTACGACAACTAAGCAGTTCAGAAACATTGAGCATTTTTCAAGTATTAATCAATATTATATAAATTATTACCGCAACATTTGTCATTACTGGATATGTAATTTAAGTACATAGATATTCATGTTTTAATCTTGATTTTTAATGTAATATATAATGAGGTTCCGTTTTTAAAAATTGGATTGATTCATTTTTTGGGAAAAAAAAAAGGCAGTCTTTCATAAACCAGTCAGAATATAGCTGGCGATGAGACTTGAGTATATTTAGAAACTTTAAGTGACTGATTAACATAGATGTACATGTATTATTTAGACAAGAATTTACAATTATTCTTTGATTAAAAAAGATACAATAGTTTTTACTTAGCTTAAGTAGTTAGAAAGAATTTACTGGTAATCAAGCATCTTGTCTAAATTAATCTAAAAGGAGGACCACTTTGAACTTGTGATTTACAACCGGCTATAATTGTTTTTAATTAATGTTGTACCTACTGTAGACTTATTGACTCTCTTTAATGTTTTTTATGCTATGTGCAGAAAACATGTCGTCGTTCAAAAATCAAGGGCAAAATAGACCTTGCATTATTCAAATAATGGCAGTCTCAATGATTCCTTAGTTCCTTAGATGAGCACACTCACTTGACGGCAGAAAGAAATTATGTCAACCGTTAGAAACATGCCTAAAGTCATTAAAACATCAGTAGTCATATCTTATGAGCTTGCATTCTTTGTTGAAGTTTTTATGAACCATGAGTAGATGCAGTTTAAATATATGATTCACAGAAAAAAAGTTTCTTATGCAACAACTTGATAAGAAAAACAATAATAACCATTAAAATATGGACTTGTTCTCAAGCCATTCCACACCCTTGAAGACAAGCAAAATGTGTAGCAGTTACCAAAGAGAGACACTTTCTACTCTCTCCATAAATACTGACAATGAAAGAGCCCTTGAGCAAGACACTCAACCCAGCTGAGGTCAGTGTGCTCAGTGGCTGAGAAGTCAATGGCAGAGCTGGATTTCTGCTACTGAGCATTTCCCACTGGCCAAAATTAGTAGACTGTGGTTGCACTGGGCAGGTCCCAGGAATGAATGTGCATTAAAGAAAAAATGCAAAGCGGGACGTTTCAAAAGGAAAGCATGTGCAAACTCAGCACAAGCAAATCCTTCCCTGGATGAACGGAAATAGGAGCTATCGGATCAGTCTGTGAAATCAACAGCTATAAAAGTCCCTGGCAGACATTCATTAAAGACAGACATTTGTTGAAGCGGGTGGAGCATAGGAGTGAAAGATGAGAGGAGTCAGGAGTGAGTGGCAGGACCCAATGTTCTAACCCTGGGTCTATTAGAGCCTGATTGGACCCATTAAGAGGGAAAGGCAATATGCCAACAGTGAAAAGCTCTCCTCCAGGCTCTGCTCTGCATTTACCGGTGCCTGCTCTCGACTTTGTTGAACACACAGGGTGATCGATAGCAATGTGGAAGAAGGAGAGGAGGGTTGGAGGCAGAGAGGCAAAGAGGTCTAGCTTTACGGGAAGATAAGCTGGGATCGATAGAGAGACAAGGACTGCTGCTGCACAGGGAGAGAGGACGGAGGAATGCCAGATGTAGCAGGTTCACACTCAGTCACCTCATCAAACCTGACGGGGGGCCTGCATTGATTTCATTAAACATCGCGCTTGCATGTGTGTGTGTGTGTGTGCACGTGCTTGTATCACGCATCAGGAGCCTACGATGCTGGCTAATAAATCATCATGGATTCGATATAGTTCGAATGTAACGTTGTATTTTTCAAAATTAGACATTATGATGGATCAATTTAATTTAATCTTAGTATATGAGGTCATTCTTTTAACTGGGTGATACTATGATTGTAAAATCAGTGTAAAATGTCATAACTAAGAGAAATAAACAATCTAGCAGACTATATGAAAATAAAAAAATTGCAATGAGTTATTTCCTAAAAATCTGAATAAAATTGCTCAGTATTAAAAAAAACGGAAAATAAAAGGGATAGTATCGGTCCAAAGACACCAATTATGAAACAGTCTTACATTGTTAGGTGCAGATTTTAAATTAAGAAGAGTGAAACTCTTATTTGGTTTAAAATCTATGTTTTAAACCCAATATATTCCTGCTATAATTATAAATACTGATTCAGAAAAAGCTGCATTCCTTTTTGTCTTTAGAACTAAATCCAACAACAGCCTAGCTATGAGTTTCTTTTAATCAAGTATTAAAAGTGGAGATTGTAAGGACCAAATACCACAGTTCTGGAGATGAAAAGAGATTTTCTTTTAAATGAATATAATATATTTGCTAGTATGTATAGTTAGTTATGTATTATGCATGGTCCCGGTTCAATTCCCAGGGACCCAGGAGGAGTCTTTCTGTGTGGAGTTTGCATGCTCTCCCCGTGTCTGTGTGGGTTTCCTCCCACCATCCAAAAATATACAGTAGGTTCAATGGAGACGCTAAATTGTCCAGATGTGTGAATGAGAGTGAATGGTTGTATGTCTCCTATTGTGGTCCTGTGATTGACACTGCCTCTTGCCAGCTGACAGCTGGGATAGGTTCCAGCCCCCCTCTGAGACCCTGACTTAGTGTGAAGTGGTGTAGATAATGAATGAATGAAAGAATAAATGTTTTGCATCGTATCTTTTATTATATTAGATAATATTATTTATATTATTATATTATATTTATTAATATTTACGATTTAATATAATCTATAATCCAACTTATGTTAGCTTAGACTGGCTCCAGCCCCACTGCACTGAATAAGCAATATAGGCAACGAATCAGCAAATGCATGATTGAAAAGATGGTTAATGGTCTCAACTTATCTGGCTCTTTCACACTTTGTGTTTTCAAAATGCTATACACCAGAGAGTATTTACCCATTCACACACACACTCACAAACCAATGGCGGCAGAGCTGTCAAACAAGGTGCTAACCAGACCATTGGGGGCAACTGGTGTTTCAGTGTCTTGCCGAAAGATACTTTGGCATGCAGATAGGAAGAACTGGGGCTCTAATTGACAACCTTCTGATTGAATGAAGTTACACATACTATGTGCATTATATTCACTGATCATTCACAGGAAAAGTAAGAGCTGGTAATGAACAAAAAACAGACCTCAACTAGTTCTATGAAATAATCCAATGAGCTGATAGTTAAGTAGATAGTTAGTTAGATAGTTAGTTAAATATTTATCTCTGCATATATGCCACATTACTGTGATAACCTTCATGATCTTACTTGTTTTCAATTCACCCTCCTCTTCTTCCCTATATCTTCTATTACTGTCATGCCCCTTCATCACTCCATTTTCACCCCACCTAGCCCAGTTTTCCCTCCCTAAAGCTCTTAGTGTTTGATGGCATCCTGTCAGAGCAAAGCTATTTATGGGGAGCCACCAATATCCTTCCAGAATGTCGCAGATAGGAAGAAAAGAGAGATCCAAAATATTCCCGAGAAGAAGGTGAAAGAGCATCTTGACAACGCCAAGACAGAAAATAAACACAAACACACACACAGGAACACACACACTCACACTTACACAAGCACATGCACATGCATGCAAATTGAGGAAATATGGATTGAGGAAAAGAGAAATGTAACCTGAGGCTATGTTTTTGCACCTCCGTATTTACGTCGAGGTATGAGTGAGTGCGCGCAGCTCATTCTCATCATAGCTTGTCAGTGTTTTTCTGTTATCGTGACACCCTCTAGTGCTCATGTGTGTCTGTAAATGGAAGTTATCAGAGGTAGCTCAGTAAATTAATCTAGAATTATATCAAGCAGACAAGGGATGGTAAATGAGAGAGGCCCAAGCACTTGCACACACGATACCTGTGCACGCGCACTAAAACACACACACACTAATAGACTCTCTAATGACATCAAATGGTTGGCAAGCAACAGGGAGAGAATAATATTGCTCGATATTATTATCAAAGATAATTCAAATCCTCTCCTGAACTGGTTAGAGTATTTATTTAGTGTGGTATGAAATCCTGGCTCCAAATAAATCTTAATTTAAGGGAGACGATGAGGGATTCACAATGCTGGGTTGCAATGTTAAAATCATGCAACTTATATTCCATCTTAAATACTAATTTTTTTATCGGAAACATAATTCAATCGTGTTTTTATTGCATTCTATTTCTTTAAGCACAGAAATATCAGATAATGATCTTTTACCTGTCCCAGGGAGAGCTACCTAGCTTGTACTCCTCTGCTGGAGAGACTCGCAACATAATGACTACCTTCATGTCTTCACTTGTCTCTGATAAGACTTAGATCGGAAGAGCAC
>CAAKHD010014087.1:73965-95294 GCA_901007705.1 Fistularia tabacaria
AAGAGAGAGAACTATGTGTGTGTGTGTGTGTGTGTGTGTGTGTGTGTGTGTGTGTGTGTGTGTGTGTGTGTGTGTGTGTGTGTGTGTGTGTGTGCATTGATTGTGGTAACTATAAATCTGAAGTGAAATAAATCATGCCAGCTTCAGGAATGTCATATGAACAAGAGGCATCGGCAGGCCTCTTATGACACTAAAAATGAAATTCAGAAACCTCTGGCCTAGTGCTGATGAATAAGATCTATTTGCAATTCACTCCACTAAAAAACAATTAAAGATAAACAAAAACAAAATTTGTATCAGCCTTCATTTTGGTATTCAGCGATTTTTTTTCCCACACATTAGTGCACTTGTGATTTAATTTCTTAAATAAGACCCAGTTAACAAAAAAAAACCTCTGAAAATTCACGAGTTACACAAATTAATAGAACAAAAATACACCTCCAGACATGACCTCAGGAGATCAGCTCTTTGTAATTGGGGGTTTATTAATTTTGTTCACTGGTTTGTGGACTGGGCTCTCAATGTTTTATTGGCAACATATTAGCAGAGAGAGCGATGAGTTCCACAAGCTTTAAATTTTATAGTTCACACCAGATCGAGAAAGTCGTAATATTCAATGTATGAACACACAAGATTACTTAACACTAGCATGAAAGTGTGACAGAAACATGCAAAAATATGCATAAACCATGCAATCAATTCTTTTATTCGACTTGGTGTGTGTAAATTGTGATCCATTTAGTGTGTTGGCAGGCTTAACATCATGTCATCATCAGTACATCACTCATTCACAATGCTGATTGTGAGGCAGATTCAGTGTAGTTCACCCTGTATAGGCTTTAAAAAAAAAAAAAAAAAAACCTCCAGCTTCAGTCACTAGGGTCAATAAACTACACTCTGGAAACTTAGAGACATGGCATCGCACTCTAATCGAGGCGATGATGATGACTTTATTGATTCAGATACAAGAAAAGGTCTCAAATTGTGCAAGAGACCTTGGCAGAGATTCTAATCTTTCAAATCTTTGTTTCATGAAATAAAACTCACATCGCATACAATTCTGATATTTCAGGTTTGGCATTCTACTTTTACACACCGTAGACTGAAGAATCTGATGTTTTTTAAGACACCAAAAAATGTATTATATAAAAATCAGAAACTTTCAAACACGAGGCCTTAAAAAAATGAAGGTAGCTTCTGATTTGAGATGATGAATTTAAAAGTGTTAGTGTGTATCTTCTGGTAGAGCCTTTAAACCCCTCTCCACATGGAACAGAAGCACTCCTGCAGAAGCTTAAACAGGAGCAAATTTCTTTGAAGGCCATTGGTAAAAATGTCTGAAATGAAATATGCCGCTGCTGCCAGCTGAAACATAGATGCTCGCACATGTATAAACACACACATATGCATGCCTTCACATGAGCGTGCACGCACACACAAGTATGCAACAGTACAGCATTAAGCTGGCCATCTCGAGTTGATTTTCTTAAATAAGAAAGCCATCCGGACCTCAGCTTTCCACTGGCTTCATCCAGAAGAATACAGCAGCCAAATCTTTGTGAGGCTACACACACACACACACACACACACACACACACACACACACACACATATACACACATAAATATGCGTACTTCCACGCACATCTAAATGCACACCAAAATGCTTTCTGGGGAATTCACACACACATGTAGACACACATTAGGGAGGCCAGAAACCTTGGAGAGGAGGGTAAGACAGGTAAAAGGAAAGGGGGCTCTGAAGTTTAAAAGCAGGATTTCAAAAACAACTACGCACACACACACACCCACACACACACACTGTCAGAACGTGTGTTTGACATGCTACAGAGTGAGAGACTTTGTGGAAACCAGCCAACCATTTTTGAATCAGCAATGACGAACGGTTTAAACCTGCACTTTCCGAGCTGATTGCCTGCTTGCTTTTAGTGAGTATGTGCGTGTGCACGTGGGAGGCGGTGTGAGAATCCCTCTATCCCTCTATCGATGTGAGTTGATGTGAGTGGCTGCATGCAGCCTTCATACAAGCTGTGCCTATCAGTCCCAATTGTGAGAGTCAGAGCTTTTAATTGCATTGCACCTAATTTGACATTGTCTAAAATGAAGGCACAAGGATGAGACGAAAAAAATTGGGCAATGGTGTTCCCGTCACTTCCCCCAATTGGCCTTGACAGAAATACAACTCTGGGCTCCGTTTGATCGATGCACAAGACAACACAATGGGATGCTAATCACATACAGAGGCCGGAACTTTGAGTATGTGCCAAAGAGTGGTTCTCCCTCGAAGAGTGCATGTAACTGTGCATGTGCATGCCAGTGATGGCAGCTCTAATCAGCAGCAGGATTGGAAGAGGCATGTGGCAATAAAGCCTGACAAAACACCTGCCAGTCTCAATTAGAGGCACGGACTCTCTAAAAACCTGGTTGATGACACACACAGACACGCACATGTACAGTCCACCCTGGTCGAAATCAGGTCGAGGTCAAGGAAATTAACACTAATGCCGCTCCTTGATAAAAAACAAAAAGATTGAGCCACAACAAGCCTGAAATTATAGTTTTGTCCTCAAGGTGATTTTGTCATAAGCTTTGACCCCTTTAAGTGCAGCTCGTTAATCAGAGGTTGTGATTAACATGGTAAAATTAGAAGTAGCCTGAATTTACCTCGCCCATTATCAGTTCCAAAAGCACACTTGAGTCATTTCCCACAAAGATCTCAAATGGGAGTCGCCCATCTATTATAAAGTGAGAGATCGATTACGCAGCATACCATGGCATGACCGTGACACAGATAATGGCGTAGCATTTGTCTTCTTCATACTTTGCCCTGTTCGTGAAATATGGGGCTCTCACTCCAATTGTGCTTTGAAATATAGAAGACGAAGGGGTTACGGGATAAATATTGACATTCCATCTGTGATATTCTCTCTCTTTCTATTTCCTAAAAGTTTTGCGTGTCATCATTTTTAACCAATACAATCATTAGGAAAATAACAACTAGAGGAATGGCTTGTTTTAGAAGCCCAGCATAAGTTCTCAATGGGGCCTATATATAAAGTATAAATAATAAATAATCATAACCCATTAATAGAGGTCATTCATTAAGATAGAAGATAAAGTAAAATTGCTATTTCTTATAAGACATGCAAATTTTTTATCCCAGGGGTCCACGTCCTTCAAACCCCAGAAACTGATGATTCGGGCTTCTAATTCTTTCAAAAAACAACCTATTTGTCAATGTAATGGAAAGCAGTTGCTCAGTTGGATGCCCAACAGTTTGCTATTTTCATGGATGCCCTTACATTACCAGTACCACAAGAAAACACTTGTTTTGCCAGCTCTAAACTTTGTAACTGCAGCCCACAGCACAGATGCTATCAAAGCCTCTGTCACTGCGTGCGGCCAGAATGCCCATAGCCCGAGTTCCTGGCTGTGTGAAAGAACAGTCTGACATCCTATTGTCTATGCAGCGTTACAATGGAGCCCCTCCACATTCGTTGATGTCAACAGATAAAGCAATAGTGATTTTGAAATTTTCAGTGAAGTGGGAGATTCTTGCTCTCATCCATTCATTTCCTGTATGAAATGCAGAGCCTGCATCGATGCTTGTGGCAACTGATGCTGGTTTGATCTGTGATTATTATTCTCACTGTGCTGCGGCCCTCAGGTGTGTAAACTTAGCAAAGAAAGACACACAGCAGGGGAACAAAAATGTTTACTGGCGTATACCTAATACACTCAAAATACCTTTTAACACGGACCAAACAAGTTTCAAATGTTTTGAAAGCCAAGTGATAAAGTCGGCCCATGAGGACAATGTCCTTTCAAATGCATTTTAACCCTGGTTTTTGACCTCAGGCACTTATCTGTCATAGTCTTGCAGTATATGTAGGGAAAAATACAGAGAAATGAATGGTGTGTGCTCGGACTGAGTGAACTGTGTGTGTGCATGCATACATGTGTTTGTGCGTATGTGCATGTGTATGTGCGCTGTTTGAGAGCTCTGTTTATATAAGTGGGAGGATGTGATGGTAAAGCACTGGCTTGGATCCTGGCCTTTTGACAACAAGGCCCAGGCCGGTGAGATTTATCTCAATATTTGTCTCATGAAGGAGAAAAGCCAAACAAATCCCTGCTGCAAGGACACACCCTCTCACAAAACCTACAGTCTTAGGATCTTCTTTTTTTTTTCCTGCTTTTCTTTTGCTGACATCAACTTTCCCATCACACAAGTAATATGTACTCCATAATAGTGACATATGAGATAAAGTAGAGCAAGTAGAAAATACTTAAAATGATTTTTTCAGATAAACTTATTGAAGCATTGATATTTAGATGGACATCGACCGTGTCTGCAAACAAATGACGTCTACAAACAAATGCGCAAATACAGAAAACAACGCTAAAAACCGGTTCACACTAATCAGTTAAAGTTGGCAATGGGTAGTGTAAAGTTAAGTATCTTCAATTGATTTACACAAGTTCAGGACAGGGAGGAACCGAAATTGTGATATCAACGACCAATTTCATGCCAGGGGTAAGATTTCTAGATTCACAGCAGTAGTGTACATGTTAAAATACTGATTTTTTATAGCATAATCAGTTACACAACAAGATAACGATCTTGTTTCCTCTGTCGCTTATTATCCTCCTTAAACATCCTCCCTAAATTCTGTGATTAGAAGTCTGAGGTATATCCTTCACAATGCTATTTGCTATACACATTCTTCTAAAACCAAGAATGTGATATTAGACATTGTTTTCTTTCCTTCATCTGCTAGCTAAAATGTTTCTGTTCTTAATGTTTATTTCATGAACATCATGCCTTTTAAATAAAAATGTTATGTAAATTCGCTGCTGCAACAAACGAATTTCCCCTATGGGGATCAATAAAGTATTATCTTAATTTCAATCTGAAAATATCAATGATTATACTCATTTTATCAATGACTCATAGTGGAGAAGTAATATGTAATTCAAGAGGCTCTATGAGAATTATACTAAGACATTACAATGACTCGGTATCGTCCTTAAGAACTTCCTGAACTATTTCGGATCTCGACTGGGTTCCAATTAACCATTACAAAACAAAAACATCACACGGTTAAAGCTATTTTTTTGCTTTACAAGACAAGTTGAGGTCATTGGGATTTTCTACAGTTTGTCATGCTCTTGTGGAATAAGTTGGCAGGAATATCTTTTTTCACTGTTTGTCTAGTCACTGGTTTTTCAAAGGTTCAACGTATTGGAAAGTTATGAACAGAAAGAAAAGATTAAACATTAATGTCTCCATGCAACTTATTATATGTGTAGTGTCTTCTGCCACCTCACACCACTGATGTTCAAGTTGTTGCTCACTTGCATCTGACAATATATGCAGGTGTGTAAGTGACACTAACAGTGTGAGCCCTATGCATTATCTAATTACATGGTGCTTCCAGACTGCAGGACGACCCCATCCCCAGTGGCCTCTGTGTTCCTCTGGTGGTGTGGACAGAGGGCAAAACGAGGGCTTCCCTCCCCTTCCATGGTAACTGCCAGGCCCCAGGGGACAATTGCTCGGTTGGCTGTCCCACTCAGGCTCCATCTCCTGCCCGCAGGGACAGATGCAGAGAGGAACCAGACAGCTAAACAAATGAGCTCACCTCCCACAATGGACATGCAGTGAATGTGAAGTCAACCTTGTTTTGCTAATCCCAGGTCAACGAATGAAGGTTCCCCTCATCCTAAAAAATAATCCAATTTGTTTTTGAGGATCAAACACTTATACATGTCAAAAGATGACATTCAACATTCTATCCCTATCCAGAAGCAGCGTTTTGTTCTAGAAACTCAGACACCGGTTTCAGAAATATCCAGTCAGTCACTAGGAATATATTAGCAAACTTTAGCTTGCTTCAGGTAGTGCAAACTGTCCTGAACTGACCTAGAAATATAAAGTACATTTTTTTTTTTTTTACAGTGATTTTCTTTAAAAATTAATGAACCCCTGATGCACTCTATGCTGCCTCAAATGTCTCCTCGCCATGATAAATGCTTTCAAATTCAATGCATTCAAAATTGGACACTGTTAACATGGCTATTTAACTGCTTAAAGAAATGTTGTATTTTCATCACATTCTTTAGTTTATGTGTTGTAATACAGCAACTCTTGGATTTATCTGTTGAGGTATGAAGCAATGGCCCTCAGGTTCAGATATGACAGATATTAATCTTTCCATCAAAGTCATGACAGGAAGGCAACAAGCATATTAAAAATTTACCTTTTTTTGTAATCATCTTGGAGCAAGCAAGCAAGCAAGATTTACAGCCACGCCGTTTATAAGCTTAGATGCCGTGTAATTCAAATAAAATAGTTCTCTTCTCTATTCTTGTGAGGCTATCTGTTCTTAATAAAATGCACAGCAGGTGACTAACGTCTGTAGATACACACACAATGAACTACTTAGCCCAACATAATGAAGCACATAATCACATCCAGGGATGCTGAAATGCAGATGAGATACAGTATATCAAGGATAATCCCTGTCATACCTCCTCAATACATAAACACACAATAACACGCAAACACGCAATAACTCGTGCGACATAACACAACACAATAGAGGAAAAGTGAATTAAGTCTGTGTTTAGATATTGTCCCAAAAAAAATTCTCAAAGTAATAATTATTCAGCTGCATTATGGGATAACAAAGAAAGATGGAAGAAAGGAAGGAAGAAAGAAATACCCTCACAGCAGCCCCAGCTTAGGTCATCTTTATTAATAAACCCCCTGACAAGGAACACGCTCACATCAAGGCCCTTCCCCACCCCTCACCTCCACACTTCATCCCAACACCCCAGTCCCCCCTGCACTTCCCTCCATGAGAAATGGCCATGTCAGACGGACAGTGCACATCTGTAACCACAGACACATGCAACATGGCCTAGAGACAATATGTCAGTAATCTGTCAGTGGGTAACCGTGTAGAGAAGATGTGTATGTGACTGTGTGTGTGGTGTGTGTGCGCGCTTGCCTTTTAGTTTGTGGTACAAAGTAGAAAAGAAGAAGGCCAGAGAGATATGAAGCTTATTCAACATACTTGCAGAGAGACACACTAAAAAAACCTGCCCGTGCTCATTTGCAGCCCCTGACAGCATAGCAGATGTGCCTAAGGATCGAAACCTGCAAGTGGGCACAAGTACAGTATATGCAAGTTGCTACTGATCTAACTGCTTCTCAAAAATTTGCATTTTCGCCAGACAAACTCAATGATGGGTGAATCTGGCCCCCGACGACAACCAGAAGTCATGTGACATGTGGAAGTGGCCCTAGGTGATCTCAGCTCACCCTTGATCATTTATCACAAGAATCTGCCTTTAACAGCATCAAGCCAGGTGGACTGTCTGTTTATAGGCACTGAGACAGAAACCAGCAGCACCATGAGCCAGAGTAGGGCAGCATATTTAAGGGTGATTTTCTGCAGAGACAGATGCTTTCATGAAGCCTCACCAAGAGGTTGGAGTTATCATTTTCAAATCTTATCAGATATGGGGTCTTTTCTGTCAGAGGGAGAGCACTGTGCCCTATAATCAGGTTTCAATTAGAAGCATACAGGCTGTCAGAAAAGCCCCTGCAACCAATAATGATGTGGTGGTGGTGATGGCAATGTCTTGAATTTGTTTTCTAACAGACACAAACTGTAAAGAAATACACTAGAGGCTGATGGTTTTATTTATGAGTTCCTTGAAAGGGGTTCAGCCCGTAGATCCCTAAACAGCCAAAGACAAGTTTGTGTCATGAAGGGCCATCACTCTTCCATATCCATCCAAAGCTAATCTAACAAATGGAAGGAAACCAAGTTTATGAAACACAACCTATGAGGTAAAGAACATGCCAAATGTATTTGTCATGAGCCATTAGCTCCTCCGTAGAACACAGGGCATTAGAACTAGAATACTTAACCCCAAATTCAACCCCCAGCCTGAAGGACCATGGGGTGTTTTCCTCTGGTTCGTCTCTGTTAGGTCTGGAGGTATAGCTTTCAAATCCTCCAGAGTGAAGTCAAGGATAGAAAATATCTAGCTATTTTAGCTCAACAAGAAAGCTAATGGTCATGTTGTTCTGTTTCAGTATCTTCTTAGTACCTCTTGACAAATAAATTGAAATGATGCTAAAACATAGACAAAAAAGCATGTAGTATTGCCAAAGGTACACTTCGTGTGACTAATGTGTGGGAGCATCTGGCTTTTGCTGGCATTGAACACTCATTTGCCTTTCTATTCACACCAAGAGCACAATTAGATTATGAGACTGCATGTGCATTGCTGTTCACTATCATTTAATCATTTTCCACAGTAGTGTATAGTACACTGGAATGCAGTGAATAACCATGTTTATCATTAACATACCAAGTGTCATTGGCTGATTCATTGTGTTGACAAATGATATTTCCTTGTTTTTTGTGGCAAGAGTAGCTATGTGAATATGTGTAAATGTTGCCATTCTTTGGTTCATTGGAATAACTGGCTTAACTTCTTTTGGAGACATTCAACCTCTTCATGGTGGCACTTAATTGTAAACTTTCTTATAGCTATTATGCTAAACAAGATATGTTACAGAGTTATTCCAAATTAAATTCAGTTACTGTTGCCAAGTAGAGAATAATCACTTCCCATGAGCTTGAAATGTTGCTTTCATTTTTTTTTGCCAAGAAATTCTTCCAATGATGCATAGAATACACAATTTACATCTGCTTTTAATATACTTAAATATTACTGCCAAACAAACAACGAAATACATGATCAGTCTGTCCTTCTGTATCCCCAGTTCTGCAAGAAACTATTGTTTTCCCCCTCCTTTCCCATAAATACATATCTGCTTGAGCAGAAAAGGTCTTTGCCAATTTCTGTTATTTTAGGGCAGTAACAGACTACATATATAGATGAATGTGTGTGTGTGTTAGTGTATGTTGTGTGTGATTGTATCCAAAACAGGATATGTTTCAATCGACAGAATGGATCCCTATTCGTGCTCTGAAACAAATATGATTTGAAATATCTAAATATCTCTCTGCAGTTAATCGGGTTTTACAATGAGATTGTGTCCATTGTGTTCTTGTATGTCCTGTACTCACAAGAATCTTCTGTTTGTTGTATCACTGATGATTTGCAGTGATTTCCAGTCATATTTTCATGTTTAAGATAGTACTTTATTGGTCCCCATAGGGGAATCATTAGTGAGACTGAATTAAGTTTAACTGGTTTGGGGTTTGGCGAAGGAAACGAACCCTGAATACTTTTGACCCAGCAGCTATTTTCCGCGGCACATATATTGTTATAACAAAACTCAGTAGGCAAAGCCATTTCATGTGGACTTATGGAACATTTATTCAATTTTGGAAGGTTCTGTGATCTACACTAACTGTTGACGAGATGAATGGCTAAGAAAACAGTCAAAGATAATGTCAATCTGCTTAAGTGGAGTCTAATTCGAACCGCATCTATCTATAAAATAGCTCAATAACATATGAGTTTTTGGTTTATTTTCCATATCGAAATTTTATTTTTTGTTTACATATTTTATTTTGGTGCCATCTGTTGCATAATCACGATATTACACCACAGGTATGCTTCAAATATATTCCCTTCACTCCACTGATGTTAACAGCAGTCATCTCATACACTTCACGTCTGACTGCATCCATAATGGTGCTGAAGCACACCCTTGAGTTTAATATTTCAATGATAGGTTTGTCCACAGATATTTGTTTCAGCAGGGCCACAATCATATATATGTGTGTGTGTGTTGGAGTGTGTGTACACGCGCATAAGATACCTCTAATCACTAATACATTGCTGTAACACGTGCAGTACATCATTGCAGTAATGAATCCCACCATGAGGCATTTTTCCTTTCAAACTCACGAGGCTATATTTTACAAAATCAAAATGATGTGACTCGATAAATTATAGGTCGTATGAGATCTCCGAGGAAACACAGGAAAAGAACATGTGACACATTACAACCCTCAGAGGATCGTCTTGCTCAGTAAATGTAGAACAGCTGGTAGATTTCACCATTCGTTCTGGCTAGGCTGCATTTGAAATCTGGTTAAAAAGCAATTTCTTTTTCCACCTCAAAAAAGTGGTTTTATGGTATTTTATGCCTCTCTTGAATGCATCGGGTTTGAGCAATGAATGAGAGGACACACGCACAAACCAGCTGATTTTGAGGCTGCTGTGCTAGGAGAGGGAGTTACGCAACTTATTCACATCAAGACACTTCTTCTACAGTGTGTAATTGCATGGCTATATATGCTTTCAATGACTGTTCAAAAATAGATATGAATGGATTCCAGGCATTTCCATACTGCTCACTGTGCTGCAGCTCGCTAAACAGTAAACAAGTAACAGCCAAGCAGACACCATGACCAACAAGGATTATATCACCTCGTCATGAGATCACAGTGGGCCTGCAGCCAGTTTCTTGATGTACTTTACTCTGTCAGGACTGGGATTAGATGGGATGGGACCCTGTATCCATTTTCTGTGTCGTCCTATCTGGACTCAGGGGTGTAATGATAGACACTGAGAAACCATGTTAAAGTGTAAATCTACCAGTTCAAGGCAACTCTAATTGCTGTCAGGTAGAAGGCACAGCTTATCACTTGTAAAGATGTGCAACCTGTGCGTGTGTGTGTGTGTGCGTGTGTGTGTGTGTGTGTGTGTGTGTGTGTGTGTGTGTGTGCGTGTGTGTGTGTGTGTGTGTGTGTGTGTGTGTGTGTGTGTGTGTGTGTGTGTGTGTATGTATGTGTGTGTGTGGAGGAGGAAATCACTGGATCGAAACTGCAGATTGTCAACAGGTTTTATATAAATCAAAAATTTTGACAGTAAAGTCTCACCAGAAAAATGCCCTTCATTCCCCTCGTACTTTATTCATTCAAGTGTTGAATCTGTGAAACTGCCTTTACACCATCATGTGACATTCAAAAAGAACCCTTCAAATGTAATTCTCAGAGTGGGGTTACAAGCTGCTTAAGGCAATTTTGACTGTTAATTTTTTACAACATAGTAACAGTGAAACTACTGAAAATTAAGAGTCGCAGATACACTATAATTACAGATTAGGAGTGCATAGAATCAGCTCAACATTACATCCATTCTAACTTCAACCATCTGACATCATGTCCAAACAGTCATTTCATTATAATTCGGTTGCATCCATCTGCCACTCGAACTGATGAACAATATATAAAAATCCCTAAACATACTTGAAATCAGCCTATCCTGCTCAATATTTGACTTCAAGTTGGCCCCATTTTGAGGCCCTGCCAACATAATGTGCTTCAAAAAGAAGCAAATACAAATAAACTGCACGGACTACCTGGATGTTGAGAAAAAAATCTTTTTGTAATTATAAGATACCATTTTTTCAGTTTTAAAGCGGAACATCAAGTCAGGAAATCGATAAATATAAACCCCATGATTCACGAGCAAAACTAGTAAACTCAAAGTTTGTGAAACTAAGAAGGTATCATTAAGATATTTGTGTTAATTTTTAAGGATGGATCCTAGTCCAGCTCTCATTCGGCAAGAGGCATGGGTTCACCCTGGACTGGTCATCAGTTGATCACAGGGCCATATATACAGTAGAGACATAAAACCAATCACTCTCTCGTTCACACGTCTGGGAAATTTGGGGTCTCCAATGAACCTCTTGCATGTTTTTGGACTGTGGGAGGAAATCGATGAATCTAGAAGGCACCCACGCAAATATGAGGAGAACATGTTGACTTTACACAAAGCCAGACTCAAACTGGTGACCCTCTCGCTATGAGGCGGAGGAGTTAAGCAAAAAGAAATTTTCACAATTAGCCATCCTGGAACTAAATTATGCATCACCAGAATCCATGGAACCCAGTTACCCTAATACCATATCAGGCAATTTTGAGAATAGACCCCCATTGGATCAGTAACTTTGGAGCTCAAAACATCTTTCTAATTTCAGACTGTCAGACATCTCGTCACTTTTGTGGATTTGACGGGGAGAAATGTCCGGATTCATGCAGGGAATCTGCCGACACAAACCGCAGTGCTATTTGAATGTCATCAACATAAAAATCTGTCTTGAGGTTAAGACGCTCATTGGTAGCTGGCACATGCTGTTAGTTCTTGAAGCAGACGGCTCAGCAGTCACTTTATGATGCAGAAATGTAGATGTGTGTCAATCCCGCAAAATAATGGAAGCCGCATCTGCGCATCACCAAACCCAGAGGTGGGTTTAGTTGTTTAAACAGCCTGTGAGCCTGCAAATACAAATTGCCATTTCTATAAAGGTTTTGTCATGTTCAAAGCATATTTATCGGCACTTTCTTTTGCATTATTTGATAACTGAGAGACATGCTGAGACATTCAAAGGAGAACATGCTCCAAACACCTCTAATTTGAAATAAGCGTAATCCAAAAACCCACTCAGATCCATAATTTCACAATAGTGAAAAGGAGACTGACGCCTCCTTGGCTCTTTAAGTGTAGTTTAGGGGGAAAAAATAGGCCATGCTGTTGCTGCAATGGAAAATAAAAGCGGCAGGGTGTCTGGGTGGCAAGCAGGCGGGGGTGCGGGAATGACAGCAGTACGAGGAAGTCGAAAAAAGTCTGCAATAAATGAAGTACAGAGGGGGCTGTGGTCACCGAGCACAAGGCAGAGGAGTCGGAGACATTCCCGATCACACTTCCTGTTTCTGTCTTTGTCATTCTTTTACAATATCAGAGATATTTCCCACTCCTTTTGACTTTTCTCTGTTCTCTAAAATTTTCATTTTATATTTTTTACCTTTTCCTAGTTCTATCAGGCACCCTCTATCCAGCTGCCAGTTGCCTGCCACTGTATCGCAGCATCAGTTGAGTCACTTCTTTTTAATGAAATGTTTAACATTTTGGAATATGCTCTTAAGAAATTAGATCTGGTTAAATGTGCCGAGCTTAGCTTAGCTTAATGTAGCATTTAGTTTAGGCTCTTTTAAACCCATAAAGTTTTTGGTTTATTTTGACAGTGCTACTGTGATGTCTGGTACTAGTCATACACACCCACGGAAACCTCAACATTGAAGTTTGGGATTTTCAAAAACAATAGCTAACTATATTTGGTGGAGACAGTGGAGCCGGCAACACTGAGGCATTAAGCCTTCTGAGTCTTGTGCCTTGTAACAACAATGGCGGCGCTTACACTGTCTCTCAAAATTAGTCAGACCCATCATCCTAAATTTAATCCTTCATAATTTAAAAAGTGTGTCACATATGAACTGTCAATTAAATGTTTTAGTCAATTTTCAGAATAAAAAAAAAAAAAAGAAATCTGCTATGGACACCAAGTAGTCACTCAGGGAACTGCAGCTTCTACCAGTGGACATTGGAATTAGTTTTCAACTATTGAGGTACATAAATTAAAAATAGACCATGAAACTTGCGACAAATACACATACCTCCTGGTTTGGTGAGGGTCGAGTGTTGTGTGTGTGGTGAGTTGCAACATAAGTGCAGCATCATGCATAGATCGTGCATTGGTAGATGGGAGCTGATGATCGATATACTATTAAATACCATTTTTTTAATGATAACTCAAAATGCATCACTGTATGGGGAATGTGATGCTGTGAATGTGATGCTGGTTTAGGAGTATGCGAGAACCGAGTGTGATAAAATACATCAGAAATGCATCAGCTCTTGCGTTTGCTGATTCAATCGATCAGCCCCCGATAAACAAGGACAAAAATCCACAGTCCTTCTCCTCACTCTGGCTACTTGTTCCTTTGTGATTCAGTCTTCTTAGCTTGAGTGTGTGTCTGTGTAAAAGCACAAGCAGAGAAAGACACATTTTGATCGACAAATCCAGAGTACTGGCTTAACATAAGAGTCACTTACAGTCTCTGTCACACACACGTGGAAACACATATAAACAAACACACACAAAGTTGTGAATACAATACAGAGTGGCAAAGGACCAAATATACACCACTTCAGACAGAGAGCATTAAGATGCATACAGGTTAACACACACCCACAAGCAGACACAAAGAAAGAGCTGCACTCGGTGAAACAAAGGCAAAGTCTCAGACAAAGGACCACACACATTAAATCAGAGACAAGAGACACGCGCACTGCGACAGACGGTGTGGGTCTGACAGCATGCAGCAGAGCCACAACCGGGAGTGTGATGCACAAAGCAGTCTGGCAAAGAGCATCACTATCTTCATATGCTACGAGTTCTGGCACGACACTCTGCAATGGCGGGACACACTGCCATGGCAAGCGCTGCCTCGGAGTGGGGACAGTTTTATTCGCTGCATAATACATGGGGCGTTCTACATGGCACCTCTGAAGAACAAAGCAGAAGTCTGCGCAGGTGCAAAATTGAAATCAGACACATAAGAACACACGGCAGCTGAGAGCTCAGGCACTCACTCACACACATAGGTTATTATGATAATTACATGAGTGCAAACATTCTGAATCCTGACTAGCCTCTTCACTGAAGTGCTTCGCCCGCCTGCCTTCCATTTGATACAACAGGATCGCAATCTGATGATAATCTCCCCTTTCACTTCACATTCTTTTTGTGTGATGGATACAATTAAATTCATTATATTCATGACGGCTTCATCTTAAATTCAAAAGCTCTTGTAATTACTAGAATACTTGATCAAGCCCTGGCCTCATTTAAAAGTAGTGAAGCTAACTTTACCACTTCACGTCAGAATACAATTTCTATTGTCAATTTAATGAGATAAAGCCAGAAAGTCATGAGCAACTTGAACTCTAACTCCAAAATGTTCTTGATAACAAGTATAATAAATTCAGACCACTCTTTACAACTTAATACTTAATGTCAAAATGATGTCCTATGACACAGAAACACAGTAAGGTTCGAAGAAGTAAATCATCGTCAGCACACTTCTTTTAGCAATGGTTTTCATAAATACAGAGTTCTATGGGCTTCTTTGTACAAAGGTAGATATGTTGTTGGAATACAGACACAGTCAATGAATACAACTCAATTATCCAGCAACACATAGGGGGAAGGGGGAAGGCACACAGTGGCCCCTATTAAGATGCATATTCCCCCCCACAGTGGTAAGCAGTACCATTTTGTCAAGACAGAATCAAACAATGCTGGTGTAACACCCATTCATAACATACTGCAAATGAATGTTGATGCCCATCCAGTATTCTCAACATAGGTGTCCTTCCCAACTCTATATGACTGCACACATGTTCTGCTCACTCATATAGTCAGGGTTTTGAATCCTCTTCTACCTCCAAAATATTTTCCCAACCTTTCACTGTATTTGGAGAATAACACCAGGGAAAAAAGCAAAGGTAAGGTACAAAGATAGCTTATGTGAGACTAATTTAAAGAGAAAGAGCCGGAAGCAATAGCACACATGACATAAATCTCCTCCCACATGAACCCATCACCAATTGGCATGTATTGGCACACTTTGACTATAACTTCGGTGGCACAGTCTATGTTTGGAATTAAACGTACACGGATTGAACAACATCGGCTTCTCTCTTTTTCGAATGAGCTATTTTGGCTGTTCCGCTAAGGACTTGTGCTAACCTCTGGTGCAGCTCAGTACTGGACTATTCTGTCTTTGTGCACCTTTACGTAGACTGTGGAGGGTAAAAGCTGTGTTAGATTCCCTATTTGGAACGTTGTGTAAAAGTGAATCCCGAAATGGCACACGAGTCTGGTTATCCACACACGCATTCACCCAGAAGCTAACTTAAATTCAATATCAATTAATTAAATAGCACAGTCCTTTCCCACGGGGGGGTGAGAGAGAAATTTGAGGAATTTAATCCTGGTACACAAATCGGAGCTGTTCAGGCAGAGAGATATCAGAGGCCAGAATGGATGGATGGAGAGAGAAATGGAGGGCGGACGATAGACGAATCTTAAAAAGGGGATTGGTGTTTAAATCTCTTTGCTTTGCCTACTTTTAACTCTTCTCTGTGGCGCGAAAAGGAGAAAAAGCATGATCAGCAGATAAAGCGAACAGGACAGAAAGAGAGGGTAAGCCTCTTTGTGAGTGCATATGTGAGTGTGTAGCTTAGTTTGTGCAAGGACTTCATCAACAACCCACACCTACCCACCATCTTTCCACATTAGCTTTATGCCTTTTTTAAAAGGGAGGCATTATTGATTTTTGACACGTAGACAGAGCTAGATTTAGGGGTATATGTGTGTGTATGCCTGAGTGTTCTCAGCAGCTGGTCTGACCTCGGGCTAAAAATCATAATAAAGGGTTTGTCTTTCTCTCCTCTTTGGTGTTCTTAAAAAAGGCTTTGCCTAATAGGTACAAAAGAAAGAATAAAAAAAACAACAACGCCGTAATATAAACTGCCACGAGTCTATGAGTACAAAAGAGAAAACAGAGGGAATGTGTGGGTAGAAGTATGTTCTGATTCATGTCTTAGGTGTATGTGAGTGTGCAAATTTGCGTGCACAGTGAACAATGTATGAATGTATTAATTCAGGTGAATTTGGCTATGTGTGTCAGAGAAGGATGCTGGAGAATGATTTTGATGGTAATATGTGAGTATGTGTGTATGAACGCTCAAGAAGAACGAATTTCAACTAAATGTTTCTTTCAGTAACATTAGAATTTCAGCTTTGTCTCTGCTTATTAAAAAAATACTGTGATTTGGTGTAATCCGAAGATTTTAGTTTACCCTCGAGAAAGACTGAGAAAAAAGGTAAAAGTTGGAAATTGAAAGAATTAATTGTTGACTGACTGCTGGTCAGCTTTTATCTTGAGAAAGCACTGCTGTCTGACTAGCTTTCTAATGTCTGCATGTGAATTGCTGGAGTGGACCAAACCGTGCAACCTCTTTATGTCCTCTGCCTATTTTTTTTTCTTTTAACACCAGCACTGTCTCTCTCTTTCTTCCCTGTGACATATTTCTGTGGCTTCATCCCATGAGCATTACAGGTCTCTCGTTCTCTCTGCCTCAAACACTCCCTCTCTCTTTCTGTCTTTCTGTCTATTTGAATGCCCCTCGGACCATCAGGCATCCTGAAGAAAGCAGTGAACTGGAAAAGAGCAGCAGGAAAGTGGTGGTGGTGGTGGTAGGTGGGGGTAGGGTGCTACCAGATGGGGTCAAAGTTTAAACTGCAGCAGGGAAGAGATGGAAATGGGGGCAAACATAATAGTCTGTCTCTCTCTCACCCTTTCCCAAACACTCAAGCCAGATCAACACCCCAATAACAGCCCTTTTACAGCTGCAGCTGGTGGCACAGCTGGGTAAGGGCAGGGGCAGAAGGCTGGACTAACAAGAACTTATGTTAAGGGCTTCACCAAACTAGCAGTGAAACTCTTTCTCCAAAAGTTAGACTTTAACTGATAGTCTGAATAGTCATGAATTTGAAAGTTTGTATTAAGTTTCTGCTTTTATTAATTAGAAATAATGGAACAGTGGTTTACTTAAAAAGGTAACACTCAATGAGAATACTAGAACTGAAACTGCTTCATGAGTTTCAGGAGTAGAGCTTGTTGTGTAAATCTCTGTGATGTCTTGCTATTTTCAGATTTGAAAAAAAGGATTCTGGCTTTGCAGACCTGCCCTTTACAGATCTCTAACAACCTCCTCATCAAATATTTGTGATATGGCATAACCTGAGTTGTTTAGGAACTCTAAATTGGACATTAGAGTTTTGCTGGTGTTGATGTGGAACATATTGCTGTTATGTGACATTTATTTTTAGTCCTTTTGTTATGGGTTATATTGTTTGGGCTTGAAGATTGCTCAACATTTGTCTTCAGCTTTAATGTCTTGTTCAGATGGACACACTCAGAAAACTGAGAGACAAAATTAAGCACATTACCATGTCACTGTCCACAGGAACCCAATAGAACCTTCATTATTGATTTGGTCGTTTCATCAACTGATACAAGGGCTTTAAAATCAGTTTTTATGAATGCAATAAAATCTGTTTAATATATCGCTGGGAAACACTTACTGTATATTTGGTCCTAATTGCTCTTCTTTATTGCACAATGAATACATGTAGAAGACTCTAGCTAGATTGGAGAGCCCCTGACCAAAATTTAGCAGCCTCTGAATTTGTCATAAAAACAAGTTATTACAGCTCTATTACAAAGATATTATCCATGTTGGAATATAATATCCATCCATATGCTTCGTTTATCTGTTTAACATCCTGAGTGCTGCTCTCTTGAGCCCTATCACACAGAAATATGCAAAGCTGGTGAATAGGCAAAGAGGAGATGACATTGCCACCAAAAGGCATGTTTCTATTCAGGTTTGCATCACAGTGTTCAGCCTATTGTTACATTCTATTTCAGTTAAAAAAATTGTCGCTCCTCTCCTCATCTTTCAACAGAGGAACCAGAGGGAGTCTCCCTGCAGCAGCTTAGAGCACTGTATGAGCTGCTACCTCATGAGGAAAAAGAGAAGTGACTCATGGATTGGTAGGAATTGTCCTACTGGGATCAATGAGGCCAAATCTTATTGGTCAGTCAGGGGGCAGGACATGGGTCTCCTCCTCAGAAATACTTTAAATCATATTCTACAAAATCAAAAGAGATACATCCAAAGAAAAAGAAAAAAAATGCTCAAGCCAGGTAGAGGACGTAGCATTTCAGAAATGATTGGTCATTCTTTTCACATGTGTCACAAGGGCCCTGTGGAATGAGAGGGAAACGCTTGCTCAGTGGAAGTACAAATCACACTTGTCTATTATGGATTTTCCAATCACTAAGGTTTGTAGAGACATTCTCGTGGGAGTTGCTCGTCTGAGTTTCCCTTGCACTTTTAAGTGCACTTTGAATTCCCCTTCAGAGATGCAACATTGGAAAAACATTTATGTTTAATTTAGGAGCTGCTAAGTGTTAATTTTGATTTTCCGAGGGGAAAAATGACACCAGACAGACACAGCAGGAAATTAGCGATAGATTTCACTTTCCCAAAGCTAAGTTCTTCCCACACACTGGTTCAGGGAAGCTCAAAGAGAGCTGCCATGTAGGGCCACTCCTGGTCCTGATAAGCCTTCATGGGCCCCTGTGTAGTGCCTAACCTAGCGAGAGACCATTAACCGGCTGCGGCTTTTTCCTGGATAAGCAGCAGCTTACCAGGCTGTGAGCCATGGGGCAACTTTTTATTGTCCACTTCAAACTTTTACATGTGAGGCGATAGCAGGGGAGGGGTGCTGTAAGCTGTAAGCGGTAGAGTATGTGTATGTGTATGTGTATGTGTATGTGTATGTGTATGTGTATGTGTATGTGCGTGTGTGTGTCTGTATATGTGTGCGCACTCAAGCTGCGAGCTCCCGGCACTTCCTGCCTGCTAACGGCCAGTCCCACAGTAGGGAGGGCGAGCTCCATTGGACCAGGACAATGCCAACAAAAAAAAGGCAATTATGAAAACAAAATACCGTACTCTAGTTAGCATGTTTAGAGGAGGGTGGTGGCCTGCCTCACCTGCTATATATCCCCACCGTCCATTTCATCAGCATCATTAATCCCCACCCCTCCACTCACACACACACACACACACACACACACACACACACACACACACACACACACACACACACACACACACACACACACACACACACACAATAACACACAATCCAGTACATTGGATTTTCTGTCATCTAGTAGCTTGGGCACACTTGTATACAATATTCAGGAAACAATGCATAAGCCGTGTATGCAGAGGCAAACAGTAGACAATAGGAACCTCATTCAACATGGCCTATACACCTTTTGACGCACCAACCTAATAAAAAGAGAACAATGTTTTACAAAAACAAACAGTGGACACCGAGCCCCGAAGCCATCTGCTGAGTCAGGACAAGCAAAACAACAAGCAGCCGTTAAACAGAAGTGCTGCCTTGGAAAGCATACAAAATACCATACACAGTGACCCTGAAACACAGTTGGCTCAATCATAGGGTTTGTACTTAGCTTTGGAGAATTTCAACAAAATTTTATTTTACCAACTGCAATCGTAGCCAAAAATGAAGAGACTCAAGAAGCACAGTGATCTAGGACAGATGAGGCTGGCTGCTATTTGATGGAAAAACATGATTGGAGAATCCCATGTCAATTCCTTTCCCCTGTTTTGACACAATGGCCAAAAGTATGGATTGATTAAAATGTCAGGTTTAATAAGGTCTGATTATTGTTGATGAAGGTCTCGCTGAAAAGATTAATTAAATTTGCAAGCCTAATTAAAAAAAACAACCTAAATTAAGTAAGATCTAAAGGTGTGTTGGATATATTCCCTTAAAAACGAAGACTCAGCCTTTATAGTGAAACCAAAGAAAGAATTAGTCAACTTTCCAGTAGCGGTAGGCTAAGCAAATCGAATCATTTCACGTGGCTCTGGCTTTGCTTAACCAGCTGTTACATGACACTGCAATTATGGGGAAAAACCTGCACTTTTAGTTTATTGTCCTATTTTGATACTGAACTCAACTTGACTTTTCTTCAGTTCTTAAGGAAGAAGCATGAATGGCAAGGATATTTTAGGTCACATTTAAGGTTTCAAACAAAATGTAGTGGTTCTGATAACACAAATCTAAATAAACTGTTTTCTCGTTTGGTTAACTTTACTACACCATCCTTTTTCTTAGATAAGACTTATTCAATTTTCTGAACACCAAGAGTCCTGCTTTAAATAATAAGGGGGATGAAAAGCTGGCTATCAGGGGTGCGGAGACACATCAAGAGCGAGGCTGGCCAGCAGCAGATGGTCAATAATGGTCAGATACTAACAAATAAGCAGGTCTGGCCTCTCCTCAACCGCCCTATATTAATAAATAATGCAGAGGACCTGAACCCATCTAGAGGGGCTCCACTGAGCATTTTCTCTCTTCTAAATGCCTCAATAATTCTCTGCGTGGGTCATCAAAAACTGCAGATAAATGGGTTGAGGCGGCAGAGTTGAAGTTTAGGAGTAAAGCCTTTGTAAAAGTTCTACATTCCAGTCGTCTCGTTCCAAACCAGCATCCCACCGTGTTTCTGTTGTACCACATTTCAGATATGCTTCGACGTGATGTACCAATCCTCTTTCAAAAATACTGTTTTAGAAATATAATGGAAAAAAGTGCATTTCTGACATTGTGTGTTTTATTTTAATACCAAACATCCAAGTCAGCAGAATGGACACACACACACACACACACACACACACACACACACACACACACACACACACACACACACACACACACACACACACCACACAACACACACACTCACATACACAAACTTAAAAATCATGGTGTATTTTATA
>CAAKHD010014087.1:95314-111127 GCA_901007705.1 Fistularia tabacaria
TCGCCACCAGGCGTTATGAGACCTCTTATCCATGCGTGCGGGCGGATCTCACGCTTGCGTCGCGGCTCTCTGCTCGTCTTTTCTGCCTTGGCAGCACATGCGATATGTATGGAGACCGACACTAAGCACCGATACGATGTGTCGAAGTCATGGTTTAGCGGCCCCGCGTCTCTCACACACACACACACACGCGCGCACACACACACACACACACACACACACACACACACACACACCACACACCACACACACTAACATACATGAACTTAAAGCTGCTGGTGTATTTTATAGTGTACCAATGTGCATTTACACATTCTCTGAGGAACGTGATCTCTGTCAAGGTGTTTAAGTCTGTCAAAAAGATTTGACAGCTATAACAGAATAACAAAAAGAGACCAGCCTTGTAGATATTTGAACCGTGTGACCCAGTAAACGACTAAAAGTGTTTGTCTCGTAGAATGTTAGTAACACACAAAAGCCAATTTAATTGGCTCATTGTCATCTTCCGATACAATACATCACTATTTTAAAGACTTTGTATGTATAAACATAAGGGTTTAAGACACAGTAGGAATCTCCTGGCTTTGTTTGGAATTATTTTAGCTAGCACAAACATTTTAAAATTAGCGGTCTATTAACTTTTACTTCAGTCACTTTCAAAGTAGACTGTTGGTCAAACCCAGCACTGTCATGCAAATGAATGTGCGATTTCCTGTGGAGTCAGGAGCTATGGACTACTCTGCATCTGCTTATTTGTTACTTTTCTTTATTACATTGGGGAGATATTTCCCCCATACAATATTCTAAGATGTTTAAAATTATGATGATCAGATTGAAAGGTTGGGAAATTATAAGTCAGAGAAGAAAGGCTCAGTGAACAAAATATTCTCACGGGCAGGAAAATTGGGTGCATCCAACACAACTTGTTTTATAGATTTGCCTGTATGAACATCACTGTTCACCATATTGGGTTTTCCAACAATGTGACCTTCGTGGAAAAACTGCCCCCCTCCCTCAGGGTTTACTTGTTCATTAAATGGCCTGAAGTGGGGCAGCATCATTCAAAAAGGAGTGACAAATTATTAAATCCTGCATTGTGTTCCATATTCGGAGTGGAGGGAACATATACATTTTGAAAGTGAAGCTAATGACACTTCATTCCATTTAACCTCATTGATTTGGGAGTCAAAAAGCAAGCGGGAGAGGGAGAGAGTGAGAGTGTGTGAGAGAGCGATCCATAATAGTTTCTGCTAGGGCACTCAGGGCACAAGCTCTATTGTTAGGGCTACCAAACGGATTATACTTCTTCCCTCTATCATAGTTTTTACTCAATATGCTGAGTATGCACTTGTCCATTCAATTATATTTGAGCTGTTATAAGTGATAAGTGCATACTCTTTGCCAAAGCGCATATGACCTCATTATACTTGTTGAACTGAGCTGAAACAAGGGAGAGAAAGTTGAGAAATAGAGCGAATGAAATAGTTAAAGGAATCACAAAAGAAATAGGGTGTAAGGGAGAGGGGGCAAACTCAGAGGGATGGTAAGATGCAGAAGAGCAAATGCTGCTCATTTACAACAACTGCAATCCACTGCCAAAACCCTCTTGAAACAAACTTATAGCCTGACGGAAACGCTTCAGCAGCCAGTAAAGTGCTGAGCATAGCCAGAGATCGTGAACTGCAGTGCATAAGTGACTTTCAGCTTGATGCTACTCCCCTTCATTTAAAGATCCTTTCTTTAGCAATTTAGCATCATCAATCTACTTTTTACCCTTATCGTTGTGGTTGCAATGAGGCCATCAACCACTTTAGCCTGGTGAGCTCATTGCACTCCGACTAGATAAGCCAGGCAAATGTGAAAAATCTCCTCATCATGTTGAAATCAGAAGAATAACTCAAAATTAGGAAATACATTGGCACAAAACTGCCAAATATACAGAAAATATTTTCTTGTCACTGAGGACATTATTTGACTATCTCTATCATTTACTTCTTTTCCTTTCGGCTTTTCCCTTCAGGGGTCACCACAGCGAATCAACCTTCTCCATCTAACCCTATTCTCTGTATCCTCATCTCTCACGCCAACTACCGTCACATCCTGTCTCACTATGTCCAGAAATCTTCTTGATATCTGTCAGTATTCTCCAATATTATGCAAAGTGTTTCACCAAACAACTAATCCAGAGCAGAACTCACAGTTTAATTGATGAAATGAGTCATCTTTACCCTTAAGACATGTGATAAGCCTAAATACAGAGACTTTAGGTTATCGAAGTAACAAACTCATATCCAGTCAAATAATCCTTGGCGAATCAATAGCCATTGACACAAGCTTTGATAGGAAAGGAAAAGCATTTCCATTCAAAGCCTGGATGGAAATCACACTTTTAGAAGTATGGTAAGTATGGATGGAAATCAGTCTTGCTCTGATACTCAAATAATGTGGATTATATAACACCAGAACATGACTGAGGCATTGGAAAGTCTAAATTTTTTGGTGGTTGTATGATGAAAAGTACCACCAATGATGCAATACACTGAAGATACGAAGGTGCTGAAAACCACTAAGAACCCAAAAAAAACATCAACTGTATTTGGGGTATAAGTTAAACATATCCAAGTAGAAATGGGGTCAAAATTTAATACATTTTAAATCCATGGGGGGGTAACATTTTCTGAAGTTTGGTTAGAAGCAAGCACTGCAGACGAACTGATATTCTCTTCTGCAAGAAATGCATTATTTAAAATATGGTTAACACAAGTTGTTTCCTTTGTAAGAAAGTTTGATTAAACAGCACGCTATGATTAGTCTATACAGCATAATATTTTCATGTCACTTGAAAAATTTAAATGTGACTACATGTCAATGAACATCACAATGGGGGATTTCTGAGGGACATCAGGAATCAGCAAAATACTACAGGAAGGGATCTAGTTTTTTTCCAATACAGCTCAGGAGACACTGATGAGAGTGATTAATGAGGGTGTAACAAAGGGCCTTTCTATCTTAAGTTCTTTCACAGAACATCACAGGACAGGACGGGGGAGGGGCAAATCAGCAAAAACTTTACAGAGGTCAGAAAGGTTAACGGTTTTCCATTGACTTGGACAACGCAACAAACTTTGGGTGTGGTAATTGTAGCATTCGATGTGATAATGGTATGTTTATGCGCAGAAATGCACGACGCTTTGGAGTGTTTGAGAGTAAATTAATGAGGCAGACCTCTGACATTTGTAGTGCATATCTGCACACATCACTGCTCCCCTCAAAACACACACACACTTTGACGCAGTTCCTCTTGATAATGAAGGGAGACACAAAGAAAGCATGAAAACATAAGGTTCATATCACCTGCACCCTGTCTGCCAGAGCCCATTACCACAGTGTTCTTGTAAACAAGCCTCTTCCCTTCCTTCTTCTCTAAACATCAGCCTGTCCAGCCTGGCCCAGCCTCTCGCTGTTCCCCTCCAGCAAACACATACACATGCTCACACACACACATGACCCATCTGCCGCTGCTCTCCAGACCTCGTGTCTGTCCTGCCATGAACCATATCTCTGTTCAACACAAACTCACACACACTTGGAAGCTTGAGAAAATTGGGTGATATCGTTGATGCTGCTTCGGAACACACGGGGCATGGCCGGATGTGTACTCCCTACAGAACGGCCAGATGCAACACACATGCATGCGCCGGTTTGAAAACACATGAAACTCAATGCAAATCTGACTATAACAAGGATTTTTAAAAGAAGAGAAAAACGAGATAGAAAGAGAATCAAATAGTGGGATTTAAAATCCTGTTGTTCTGTCTGTGGGAAAGTGAGCACATCAACTGCTGTTTTGTGTGAAAATACTACCTTAAAATATTACTGTAAGGGAATTCAAATCCAGCACTATATGAGAGAGTCAGTGCCTGCATATGTGTTCCTGTACATCAGTTACATAATCAGAAACTATCCCTTTATCACAGTTTTTGCTGTGCATTCAGCTGTGCACCATGAGGGCTTCAGTATCTGTTGCATTGACATGATGCATGTGACACAGTGATGACAATTAAACACAACCAGAGCAAACAGGAGACATCTGGTGCGGTGACGATGTAGCGGCAATGATGTCATGTTGACCCTTGTGTGTCAAAACTCACAATATTTGTCCCATTTGAACACATAAAAGCGGGAAAACAGGAAAACACAAAGATACCCTGAGGACAGGGTGTAAGGGTTGGACCGGGATCCCAGATGAACATGTGCGCAGACAGCTGCCGATGCGCAATTATTCTGTCTTTACATCAGTGTCCAAAATAAAAAGCTATCTGTTTACTTTCAGGCATTATTTCAATGTTTGCGAACAAGATTTTGCATGCATGTGCAAGCACAAGTATATCTTCTTGTATCCAGGCTTGTGAATCAAGATGAAACACACAAATACTCACACAGACTGAATATAAATGATCCATTCAAAGAGCTCCATAAGCACATAATATGGTTGAGCTGCTCTGTGCACACAAACAGCACCAGTCTGGATAGCAGCAGTGGAAGCAGTGCAGGAGTGTATGATGCATATGGTCCTTTGTATGCTCGACTGCGGGCTCTTTAATTGTGGGTGTGTGAGGAGCATGAGAAGTTTGTGAGGGAAGATGGGAAAGAGGCTGTCCGACCGGATGTGAAGTCCATTGTCTGTCCGACAATGAAGACATCGAGCAGCAAGAGTGCTGTTGCTGTCTCAATGGAAGGATTAACATCTGAGGCCAGAGGGCTGAAGTGTGTGTGCATGTGTGTCTGGATCTAGACTATTGTATTTGTTGCAACTGCATTGGATAAAACTGGATTTAATGGTATGTTTGTTTTTTTCCCCCAGACCTAGATATGAACAAATCTTCAATTATCTTCTTGGGTTTTTCCTTGAAACTCGACTCCAATTAAAGGTATTCCAGTCCGTCAAGTCAAGGATTGTGTCACTTTTGAAAGTTCTACGAACTTGGTTTTACAAATTCAGAGATGAGTGAAGCAAGTTTGGTCTGGATAATCCTCCATTACATCCATCAGTGCCAAATATCAGCTGCTACCAAGTGTTCAACTGTACCACTTTTGACTACATTCATTAATCTTCACAAGGCAGGATGACACACACAAACGTACACACATTAAAAAACAAATAAATAAATAACTATGAGTAATTTTAATAAGAATTTACCAAAGCGGGGAACGGATTGTGTAAGACGAGCATTTATCCACTCTTCTTCCTCCATCCCATCTCTTCAGATAAGGTAGTAAAAAACCTCCACTAACCTCTCCCACAGTCTCTCTCAGTGCCTGCTGGGCTCACACTCCCCCTGCGCTGTCTGTTGGTTAACTGGCACTGGCACCATTCAGCTTGTAAAAAGGGGGGGCAGGCACCCCCCACAACCACCACCTCTTAAAACACAACCTTTTTACGCACACCCTTGCTGACTGTCTAGCGTGGAGCCCCCACCTCCACTTCTACCTCCAGTAATTTCAATAATCAGTCATGTGAGGCTAATACCTAATTAATGGCTGGAGGAAGTGGAGAAAATAAAGCAGTGCTATCTCCAGTCTGAGAGATTACATTGGCCACGAGAGCTTCATTTTGAAGTGTTCAGCTGAGATTGGCTGCTTTTCGTGAAACAGGAGTTTAATGACCCCAGACTACTGGAAGATAATGTATGAAACTACCTGAATATACAAGCGAGCGCGAATCACATCACTGTGCCTGCAGGATCCTTTGCCACGAGACTGGAAATAAATACCACAGACACAAAGACAGCTTCCAAAAAAGTTCAGAATAGGAGCACAAAAAAATCAAAGTTCTAATGACGTAAAGGTTGTTTTTTTCTCCCCCCCCCCCTGCGTAAAGGTGGTTTTGTGGTGGGCCAAAGGTGGCGCACAGAGAGGATAGAGCACTTTTGTGTGAAAGTAGAGCTGCTCTCAGAGAAGACACACAGAGAGTACCGAGTTCATGCCTCTCCAGCTGCTGCTGTTGGTCGCACTGCGCCGTGTTTACACTGCATGGAATGGAGATGGAAGTTGCACCACGATGACCCCCCCCCCCCAAAAAAACAGACACGCATCCCCGCGGAGTCCCTGCTTAAATGTGGGGGTTGGGGTGGGATGTGGTCCTATCTCCAAACTACTGATTTCTAGGGGAAATAACGGGGGTCGGAGGCGGGAGGAGGGGTCTTCGTGGCAACAGTTGGGGATCCGGGATCTTCGTCTGCTCGCTTCGCCGACTATATTTCCAGGCACTACGCAGCGACGCAACCTCCATTACGCAAAAAAAAGAAATAACGGACACAAACTTACCTGATTTTCGCGCCAGTAACAGTGACGATGAAGATTGTGGGGATGATGATGATGATGGTGGCTCCGATGATGCCGACCGTGAGCGCTTTCCTTTCCGTCTTTCTCTGACTGTCGAGCCCGTATCCTTGCTTCCCCCTCCTTCTCACCTTCTCCGTTACCTCAGATTTGTTTATTTCTGAATCAGAGTTACAAGTAATTCCAAATCTTCATTACTGCCAGACGAATCCCAGTTTTCTGCCCAATACCTTTCTTCTCCCTCTTTAGTAAATTTCAAATGTTTGGACAATCTGGAAAATCAAGCCATATGATCCTGTCATTGAGTTTCTACACAGGAACTGACTCTCCGCGCAACTCCCTCCCAAGGCTTTGTAACATGAAACCAGTGGAGGAGGAGGAGGAAGAGGAGGAGGAGAAAATGAGGAGGGGTAAAAAAAAAAAAAGGAGAGGAAAATTATTCCAGTATATTGGACGGGCGAGATACAGCTATCCGCTTCTCTGTCTCTCTCCCTCTCTCCTTGCGCACAAGTTCCATCAATCCGGAGCGAACTGGCGGATCGAAGCGGGTCGAAAGCGCTGCGTGGCCGTGCCAGTCGCCGCTGGAAATAATGCGTGTGTGCGAGTGGCGCTGCGTGTGTGTGTGTGTGTGTGTGTATGTGTGTGTGTGATGGCCCCAGCCCACTCTTGCACTACGCATCACAGCAGGGACTTGGGAGGATTTGGGAAAAAAAAAAAAAAGTGCACATCAAGGTCTCCGCCCATTAACCTCAGAACAAGGGTCCTGTCACACGAGCCCCCAGCAGCCTCCCCACCGCCCGAGGAGCCTTTTCACTCAGCCGAAGTCAAGAGCTGGTTTCAAGTGCCTCCCAACTAGGGTTGAACCTGAAACACTCTCAGGTCCTCGCAGCCAAAAGAGCATTTGGTTGTCGGCGTGGAGGCTCCGCGGTTGATGAGAGCACTGTAGGGATAATGGGATCCTTGTTCGGCATATGTTTGTGAGCTCCAGGAATCAGTGGGAGCCCTAAGCTTGTTTCCCTGCAACTAGACAGTCCCATCTTTGGGTGATAGTTGATGGTGACACTCCGGGCTGTGTCCAGTCTACTCCGTTATCTTAGTTTCATTGCTGTCACTACAGAAAACCGTGCCTCACTAAAGTGGGATATTGGAGGGCGGTTGGTCTCTGTGTGGCAAAGCAGTTTTGGAAGGTTCCATAGCTTCGATAGCTACCTATTTGCCGCTCATTGCACATCATATAGAGAGGGGGATCACCTGTTGCGATGAACCCTCAGTTTAAGTAGGACTCTTGGTATTTTCTTTTAAATAATGCTTTCTTCTTTTTGCCAAATTCTGGGACCCTTCTGGTGTCTCATTGTTGGCCCTTTCTATCTTTTCAATAGCTCTCCAGTGATTTTCTATTTGTGGTCTATTTTTTGTGAGGATTTTAAACCATACAATCAAAAACTGACAGCACCAAAAACAAACGGGAACAATCATTTAACATCATTGTAGAAATACATAACTTTACATCACAAAATACGATTCCATTGTGCTTTATTAGTCTTTGACTGGATTTACTTTGTCCCGGGGGGCGGGGGGGGTCACTCTTCTGAGAAATATTGTGGCATGAAAACTTTTACAATGTTACAACAATGAAATAGAAGTGGTCAGTTGAAGGTGGATCCCTTCTCTCTTTCATGAAAATGCTGCTCAGAGACACATGATGCATGAAATCCTTGAACTTCTGCGTGCAATCCTCCATGTTGCCGGTATAGAATAAGAAGACTGTAGACTTTCACCACTGACATCATGGGTAGGCCTCGGCTCCTGCAACTGTGATTAGATAATCACCGTTTTTCAAGACATTCAAAAATGTGATCAGACCAAGCTACTCAACTCAGAATTTTAGCAATGTTGTTAAGGTTTGTGACTGTTCAAGACAAAAAGGATCCTGTGTTTTACAGCTGCATCTTTTTCAATATATGTCTGTGGGAATGGCCAGTTTCCCCTGTTTGCATTCCAGGGTTTTGTACCATCATCGCAACTCCACTGTTTAGCCACCACAAGTATTTTCATCGAGTGACAGGCTTCTGCACTCCAAGTCAGTCACGGTTAAAGCTCTACAATAAAAGTCAACTAGGACCCATGACTAAGTGATTAACACAAAGAAAAGGAAAGAAAAGGAAAAATACTTATTTCTGAGACAATACATGGCATCTGCGGTTGCCAACTGTTAGTTTTTAAAAGTTTCACCTCACTCAGTTGTGTGTATGTGTGTGTTTGTGTGTTCACCAGTTATTTCTGCTGTCTTTAATTCCCCCACGATGGCAGTGCAATGTTCCGAAAAACTTTTAAGATGGAACTTATGTCTCAGCTTGAGCACAGAAGTCACCACATTAAAATTTCAGGCTTGTGACAGTGGCAAATCAAAGCTTCGAGAGCAACCAACCACAACACCCGCACCCATCTGTAATGTCTGACTGACATAGACAGGAGCCCAATCCATCTTCAGCTGGTTTATGGCTACCATATTGAGTTTTATGAGGATGACAGAGGAGAATTAAATCTGTCTATTTGTCCTCATACAAGTATTGAATCAACACTGTTTTTTTTCTGCCCATCCGTAGAGCACCAGTGTTAGCTCACTAACTCACAGTATTTGAAACACAGTAATGATCTTTGAACTTTCATATGTATAATGCAGAGAGGATTATTGGTTAGATGTCTGACAAACCTTGGCCCATAAGGTGTGCATAATTTTGTTACAACTCTATCGTCATACCCCCAAAACTCTACACAGGTAAGAGGAAACATGGCCAGGACCGATGGCTGCCACGGCCCTGGCACCATATCAAAACTTTGTTTTCATCACAGGAGTGACACAAAGCAGCAGAATAAATGTAATGAATCCCTGAATCACATGGTAAAACAAACCTCTCTGAAAGAAGAGTCCGGAAGGCAGCGACAGACCTTTGATTTGCCCAAACCATACCTGGAGTTCTGTTGACAGGGCAATTTCACAGCAAGAAATTAGAGACCATGACCTGTTTGGCAAAAACACTGATTGTGAAATTTAGTAATAAAGGCAGTTGGATATACTACGACTTTGAAGCGCAAGAAAAAGTCACACATCCACGTAAACCACTCAATTTGTATCAAAGGGGTTCGACATATGTTGTGCTATTACACATTGAGATTTCAAAGAGCTTTACTCTGGGTCCCATTCACCCATTCTCACACACACTCGCATCCCAATGGCGGCAGAGCTGCCATGGAAGGCGTTGACCAGGCCATCGGAAGCACCTTGGGGTTGACCTCGTTTCTCTTCCTCTCTCTTCCCTGTGCCCCCTTCTCTGCAGTTTCGGTATCATTAAGGCATGTGTGCTGCTGCCCAGCCATCTCCTATCTCTCTTGTCACCAGTCCTGGTTGACTAAACTCCTAACTTCCCAATGTTCAGTGCCAGCTCATGGTCAGCGCATCCACCATGTTTGGCTCCTGGGCCATTCTGTCTACTGACTCTCTACACAGGAAAGCCCTGACTGCTCCCTCTCGTCCCTTGCCTGAACAACTAAGCTGTGTCTTTGATGCTTGACCTGTTCCCTACTCCCGGTGCTACAATGCCAGTGCCCTTCCTGTTCCCCCCAAGCCCACCCCCACCCCCATGTGTCCCACCGTTCTCCAACCCAGACAGTCGACTTACTTTCATTCTCACAACTGGCATCTGAATAGGCCAAATATGTGACAAGGAAATAAATCACACAGGCAGAAAACACAAAAACATGGAGAAGAAAAACTCTCAATACACAGGATTATAATCCATAGGTGAGGATTCGGGATTTGAAATATTAGGATATTAATCTCCATGAGTTGGCAAAGAAAATATTAATGTCTCAGTGTAAATAGTGATGTAGCTACCATGTTTTTTTTAACCCTGGCATAAATCGATAAACATAGATGGGCGGAGGTCATTTACCACCGGCTGTATATCTGTTGTCATTTCTATCACTGCAGGAAAACCTTCAGCGGTGCGACTTCTGTTTACCGTCTGTTTCTCAAACCTCCTTAATTCCAACCTGATGAGCTGATATTAATTGTCGGCATTGTCTGAATTTACACAATGTCTCATTGGAACGCTGTGAAGATAGTTGCCTAAATCCTCACAAAGACAGATTTGCAAATAAAGAAGGTTTAAATTGTAATGCTCCTAATCTTAGTATCACCTCAGTTTGGAGAGACTCTGGCAAACTTTTTTTTTCTTCCAAATTTCATTCTTTTAGTTGCAGACTTAATAAGTTTGGATTCAGGATATTAATTTGAATTCATGTTCTTATTCATGAGCTTTACAAACATCTTGCCCATAAAATGGAGGTGAGAGGCCACATAATAAGACAGTGATGGGAGAATGGGGGTGCCATGTTGGAAAGTTGGCAAATATGGTCTCATGAGAATTCAATTGAAAAAAGACATGCAAACTTTCACTGGACCTTGACTATCCTCTGTGTTTCTATGTCTATCCCCATGAATCACACTTCAAAATGAAAAGCACTGTTGAAAATGAATCTGTAGGGATTATTTGCACCCAAGGTTATATGAAATAGACGTCAGATGCATTATGTACAGGAAGGCAATCACGTGTGAAGCTTCATGACTGACCCAGAGTTCAATTTGTTATTGATGTTCTGTGCTGCCTATTCAGCAGCCAGCTTAGAAATAATGAGAGTTTCACTGTATTGAACACCTTAATATTGTGTTTTACTCGCTCTTTTTGAAAGTTGAATCAACTTCCTATGTAGTGGTTTTACAGCCCTAAGGCCACCTTACTCTCACAATCCACCGAGCAGATCTGACCATATTGCGGACCCTGCTTCACTTGACCTGTTCACATATGTCCAGAAAGCAACTTCAGTTTCTTTTTCTTGCAGAAACGTAAGTGTTGATTCACTGGTTATCAGCTAGATGGACCAAAATATGTGGGTGTACCACCTATTGAAAGAGTGCACTTGGAGACTGCCTCTCCTTATGATTTTTCTTACCTTGCATCAAACTGCTTGTGAGTTAAATGGACGCCTGCATTTGAATGACATGTCTTCTTTCACGCCCCTATCAAGCTGTTTGGTTCAAACACCTGCAGTGGGTGTGTAAGAGGACTCAATGTTCCTGTTTATGAGTCAATGTATAGGAATCAACATTCTGAAAGAAAAAAAACAACTTTCCTGCATACAGCAATATCATGACTGTGAGCTTTGGGCCTTGAGAGTGTGAAGGCATAAATTATAGGCTAATAGCGGCAAAGAAGGATAGCGGCTGATAGCGAGTCAGCAGCTTGGAGCTCCTGCTTTCTCTGTTTTTCCCAGCATCAGATAAACAATAACAAGGATATGCAAGCAATTACAGCACTGCTGCAGCATGTTTTTTTTCCTTTTTTTTAAAGAAATTAATTGGACATGATAAAATGATGCTGATTTGAGTTTTCTTTGGCAGAGCTTTTTGAATATATTCAAATATTTTTTTTGTCTATCTATTTATTTTTTGGTATTTTGGAAAGTGAATAAGAGTGATTGGTTTTCGGCCCTGTGATTGACAGGGCTGAAAACCCAATGACAGCTTGCCCAATGATAGCTGGGATAGGCTCCAGCCGGCCTCCTCGATCCTGACTGCAGGGTAAGCGATATAGATAATGAATGAATTAATAAATGAATTAATTAATTGATGTATGACTTGGTATGGATTATGCCACTGCTCTGTATGACTGAACATTTATTGACTAGCTACCAAACAGATTTCAGAATCTATGACGACATTGTACTTTTCCTTTTTTTTAAAGATGGATCGTTGTTTGTTTGCAACAAATTAAAGATTATTTCCAACAACAAAGGGCATTTATGTTGTTTAGTACAATAAAAAACAGACATATAGAAGTTTGGATTACCTGCTTTAATTTGGCTGATCACAACAAGTGCGTTTTTAGGGATGTGACAAAGTCTGAATGCTGGTGTGTCTAAGAACAAAACATCTGTATTGTTTTCACAAATGCTTCTTCATTGTGTACACACACAAATATATACAGTAGAGAGAGAGAAAGAGAGGGAGAGAGAGAGAGAGAGAGAGAGAGAGAGAGAGAGAGAGAGAGAGGATTATGAGTCAAAATAAGCTCATGGGTAGAGAATTTCATTGCACATTCAGAGTGGAGAGAGAAGAATTAACAGAAATAACCTGGGAACAGGAATAGAATTGCAAAAAAATGTTTAATATTACCATAATATAGTACTTGAAGTTTGTTGCTTCAAGACACCCATAGAAATTTTATATTATAATAGTAAGGTGGTAATCAAATTATGTTGCACAGTCTTTTTTCTTAATTAAAACAGTCTAGCAGTAATGACCCATGGTTATCTAAATTACAATCACCGTCAAGTAATGGGGATGCAGCCCACAAAAGTGAAAAGTCTGATTGATATTTAGAGTACTAATCTAATTGACATCTCTGACTTACAGCAAGCATTTATAAAGGTACATATTTTTTCATCGTTTGAGAAATGCTGGAGGTACATTGTTTTATTGAAGCTTGAACCATAAAAAGCCGATCCATGAAATTTATTTTCACTCACTAGTGATGAAAATATAACATTATAAAGCTGAATTTGGTGTGCCAGCAGACATCCACATGATGTCTAATCCACCCTGTTTGCTTTCAGGATGGTCTGTGTGAGGCTGGCTCAGGAGAGGGAGCTCTCCATATAGTAAATGTAGGGGGATTAACTAGTGATTCACAATTCAGGTCAATCTTCCCCAGCAACAACAGAAGAAGAGATTTTGCTGGTATTGATGGGAACTAAACCCTAAAAGGAGCCTGCTAAAGGCAAGATAAAGACAAAAAAAGTCCTATATCCTCAATTGGTAGAACAAAAAATGCACCATTTTTTTATGCTCTGCTCCAGTCGTTATATAACCCAGAACTAAAAGTACCGAGGTAGAAAGATTGACAGAAAGCAACAGGAACAATAGGCGAGCATGTCAGCTGTTGTAAAATTGGAGTGAAACCCAATTGGAGTTTTTGAGATGGACCATAGGGCACCTCCCATGACCTTCTGCCATTTGCACATCGCTCCTCTTCGTCTCCGCTGGACTCTTCTATCATAGTAGACTGCCATTTATCTCTGGCTGAGCTCTATACTGGAAGACATTGCTTGGAAAGCGTTGACCTCATTTAACTTATGGTACTTTGAATTGACGGTTTGAATTTGAAAACGCTCAGACATAACTCAGAATCCTCCTATACACAGGATGTGTGATTATTTAGAGGCTGTTACTGGATAGAAACCACAGTGAAGGAAACATATAGAAATGCAGCCTTAGAAATTAAACAGAACTGATGTTATTACAAGATTGGGAGACTAAACCATCAGCAAAATTGTAAAAGCAACTGGAATGGAAAGTAATGAATGGTTTTAACACCCAGCTTGGCTGTTAAAATCTTAACGGTGGAGAACTAAAGTTGTCATAATCAATCCAAAGGTCTTTTTCGCAACGTTAGCTTTTTGACAGAAAACTGCCGTCAGTCGTTGCTGATCTGCCATGTTTCATCTCATTGCAATTTCATGGGTAAACATTTGTGGAATGAAGAGGATAAATCTCCCGTCCTCATTTGAAATGAATGGCCCAAATGTTTCATTGCCTATGCAATTGCCTGGTGGTTCATATCTATTGAGATGAGTGTATTAAAGCATGTCCCATGTGATGAGTAGCTTCCACCTTTCTCCAACAGAAGGAAATTACACTTCGCAGAATATCATTTCATTCAGCTTGTGTATTCATTAAAGCCAGATAGGAAGCGGCAAGTGGGGTTTTAATCAGTGCATTCTTAGGATAGCAAAGGAGAGTCATTTTTCATTACTGTTTCAAAATATGCCTAATCCAATGTTTGATTAAAAAAAGAACAGGTCCTGTATTCATCAGTTTAGGTGTGCCACACAAGAAAGTAGCTTAATTTTCTCAAAAGTTGGGGGACCGATCAGCTGATGACATAGATAAACCGCTCTTTAAAAAAAAGAAAAATCTCTTAACCAGGGGTATCTGCTGCGTCACTGCTTACCACGACATCGTCATAGATTTAGGCTGCTCATTTAACCATCTTGATGGGATAAAAGCAGGTTTTCTTAGCACTATTATCAAGTTATTGAATTAGTTTGAGTATTATAAGTGAGGGTTTTTTCGTCTGAGGGAAGCTTGGGCCCTCAAGACCCCCGATTCTTCACTATTTCCTGGCCCCTCAACCCTCACCTCCACTCTATCACTATCCTTGCTGCAAAGTCAGCCTGATGAATCTTCTTCTGTGGTTCTGTGCGCACACACTGGCAAACATGCAAGAAATTATGCATGGGCAGCTTAACTCCTACACTGCTCTGCTCTTTAAAAGGGAGATACATGGGAATGGGTAATGCCTGCATTCTGATTCTCACTTGGGATGCCAAACGTTCAACCACTGTCTGAATAAAAAAAATGAAAATCCTTGTTAAACAAAATGAAGCTGTATTTAAAAGGCCATTTTGTGCCTGGGGCTCGTTAGTAGTTGGCTATGAACACACATCAATGTGTCTCGTTGTTTGCTCTCAGAATGCTGCTGCAAAATGTTGAATACAAAAAGGAACAATGATTTCAGCTTTGGTTCTACACTGACTGGAAACAAGACTCAACTAACATAAATCTGAAGCCCACCTGTGCAGGCATAGGTGTATTGCAGGCTGGCCACTCAAATGGAGAAAATTAGCAACTCATTGGACAATAAATAATGAAGAACAAGACCAATAAAAAACAAGAAGTAAAGCAAGGGAGTCTCCTACACATCCTAACTATGAGTTGAGTGCAAGACATTGCACTTTAACCACATAATATTTTATTGATTTTATAATAATAAAGATAATACTAATAACAATTTTCATGATGAAAAATCATCAGGATGATGATGATGATTATTATTATTATTGTTATTAAATGCATACCGAAACTCTTCAATTTCCTGCATACAATTTTATTCCAGGATCCTGACAACTTGACAACCAGTTAATGTTGGTGCAGTATTGTATCAAAGCACCTTCGAATAGTACGCAACAAATGGTAGCTTCATCTATTTATAATGAAGCAACAATTAATATTCATATGGGACCATTTCATTTTAGTAATGGACTCATTGCATAATAGCAAAGCAATGTCTTGATAGACACAATTCTTACAGCAGAGCAAAGGACATTTAATAAGATTTCCCCATGAATACAAAAAACTGTAGGACAAAGTAATGACTTGGCCGGAGAATGAACCAGAAATAATTAGAATTCATAAGTTATCAAAGATAGCTGTTTGGGCAACATTTTCAAAAGAGATGCTTGGGAAAACTTGGATGGCCTTGCAAGGAGTGCTTCTCAACTCACCACCTTGTCAAAGTCAAACCTCCTGCCACCTCCTGTCTCCTCTGGCCCAACATCTGCAATGGCCTT
>CAAKHD010014087.1:111147-161487 GCA_901007705.1 Fistularia tabacaria
TCCGATCGCAACATTTTCAAAAGAGATGCTTGGGAAAACTTGGATGGCCTTGCAAGGAGTGCTTCTCAACTCACCACCTTGTCAAAGTCAAACCTCCTGCCACCTCCTGTCTCCTCTGGCCCAACATCTGCAATGGCCTTCGAATAATTTTTATCCTTTTCTGATTGATCTTCTCAACTCATGTCCCAAAGACATTTTCTAAACTTCACTCTTCCGCTAAGAAGCTGTTCAAATCCTGAATTAAATGCAGATTTCACCCTTCGATGAAATGGATAATCATGCATAAATAATAACACCCACAGAACCTTTGAAATTTGAGAAACGGCACAATCAATAATGACAGGAGGAAATATACTGTATTCGTCATGGTAGAGAAAGAAGTCACAAGAGCTAAAACAAAATGTAAAAAGAATAGTGAGCACTTAATTAGACCTCAGTCCACCCAGAGCAAGTCAACAAAGACCAAATGGAAACCAAACACTAGTCATGATCGTTATTACGTGAACAAAAACAACAACATTAGTTAATACAAAAAAACGATAGATATGAAGTATTTATGAAGAAATTGTCGGTCAAATTATTCTCCTGCACAACATACTAACCAAGGGGAGTCCTAGCCTATTATGTCTGGGGGATTATGAAACTAATCATAGCTTTTAAATAAAGATGAAATCTATTTTCGCCCAAACTATTTTACATGTTAGTTCCAAGCCTAAGTGCTTGCCCGGATTGCATTCTTTCAATCTTATTCACCCTGTGAATGTGAGATATATAGCTCACAGTCAATTACTCCTATATTGATGCAGATGTATGTGTAAGTCATCCTTATGCGTTTTCTGTATAAACTGAGATTTTTGAAGGTTACCTTGGTTTTTGCAATGGAACCTGCTGATGCAGCATGATCCAGGGTGAGGGATTGTAAATGTAATCATACCAGGGCCTATAAATGACGCAGAACTTTCTTTATCTCACATTCTGATATATTTAATATATGGTGGTCCTTCAGTTTGAATCAAAGGCAGTGAAACCGTGCAAATAGTTGGTCTACAAACTCCATGTTTGTTGCAGGGTCATGTCAGCCCTCCCAGTGTTTAAATTTTCCTAGGCCCTATATTTCAAGACCACGTTCAATGTTTGTTTAATCACAATTTTTAGGCTAAGTCAGGGGTTTTGGGTTTGTGGTCAGCGTTATGATTACCAAGCTGCTGAACCCCAGAGCCTGCGAACATTGGACCCTTTGTTATTTTCCCACAGAGTGCCAGTTATTAATCTGGAGAACATCAAACTGGGGAAACACATGACCCTGGGAATACAGCTGTGCTCCTGTTTCTATTAAGTGCTTCAGGTGTCAGATCTGCAGGTGTGACATCGTTCCAAGACAGTTTTAATTTCTGAATGATACCAGGGAAACCATTGCTTTGAATGAAGTAAGGTAATACTGGGATGGTTTTTGAACATATGATTTTCTCTAAGATCTTATAGTTGCGTCTTCATGCTGCCCATTCAAATTCAGGAAAATGACGCCAAGGACAAAAATGAGAGTATTTTAGCACAAGACAAAGCACACCATTCTGATGTCAGTCAAATGAATTTCAGATAAATGTTAGTGGATGTCGAGATACAACTTGTTTGAGGCAGGAAATCATCAAAATTAGCAGCATTTTAGGGACATATTCAAATCTTTCAGTTGTGGGACACCTCTGCTCCTTTTTTTCTAAATCATGTGGACTACATGCAAAGTGGAAAGAGCATAGGACGTAGATGGAATTGAGTTTTATTCGTGATTGCTGAGGAAAATGCCTTGGCAAAGATACTGATGTGCAAGCAACAGGCCACAGAGGATTATAACCACGCCACAGCTCTCAAAACCAGCTTGTTTTGGTGTTTCGTTCCACCCCAGTGTCATCTAATGCAATCATCCTTCAATCAGCGTTCTATGGTGAAAATGTAATCACACTGGTTTGGGGTTTCAGAGAGCCATCTGCTATAATCCAATTCCTGACAAATAACTCTGTCACAGCACTCCCTCTGCCGCTGTGACAACTACCCATTTTAGCCAGCTAATTTAACAGGTTCATCTTGTTGGGGATGAGGCGGAAAAGAAGGGTTGCCTGGGTTTGAATTCTGGAGACAGCCGTTAACACCTCCCACACCCTCACCAAACCCACCCGGGGCATTTTCCCCTGTTATGACTCTGAATGGCCTTTTGGACGTCTGGACAGTAACGAACAAACACTGAGCTTCTTTTCGTCAGCCAAAGCTCCGAGCCCTTTCCCCATATCTTGCATTCTCTGGAGCTTGGGTGTACGAATGCCTTTCTGAGGCATCTTTGCCATATTAAAGGGCAACTCGGTCAACTGTGAAAAACAGTCGAAATACTTACTCTTGCCATAAAAGCCCATAAGCTTGACAATCTCTCATGCTTTATAATGCTGTCCCGGGAAACACAGCAACACTGAGGGCCTCTGATAGGGAAAACAAAAGACAAATGAATGCTTGTGGCCTTTTCTAATCTTTCAATTTCTTCCTGAGCTGTTTGTCCTTCAAGCTGAGTGCCATGTTGGCCAGGGTGCACACAGCTGTGATTATATCACCCCGGAAAATGCCTTTGACGGTGCTTGAACTTAGTCAGGCACATTTATTCAATGACCTTTAGTCAAAACCACCTTGACTGAAGGGTTTGGAGAATCTGACCTGACATATCTGCAAAATGGCACTCGTCAGGCTCCTGGATTACTCTTCCTGGGATTGAAATGCTTACAGACAGATGGGGCCTTGGTATGCAGTTCTTCTGGAATATTTACCAATGTTTAGCATTTCCTGGAACCATTAGAGTGTGTACATCCTTTTGGTGAGTGGAACAGTACAATTAGCAGGCATATTATACACAACTGACTGTAGACTGAAGCACCATTGTTAGCAGGGAAAATACCAACATGTTGATACCCCCCACATGCTGATTCAAACATACTGCCTCCTCAAATGCACAAAGAAACACACTGAAAACCTCAACATCCCCATTTTCATGCTCCACCTCTCAGAAGTCACTCTTTTGTTTTTGTTTTTGTGAAAAGCTCTTCTCTCCTCCACTTCACAAGTTTGGAGCTGGCAGCACAGTAACAGGGCAGATTCCTCTGGTAAGAGTGGGAAGTTGTGTTCTCTAACCCCCCTCTACCCCTTGTACCACCATCTGATTGCAATCCCAGTTAAACGCAGATTATTTTTACGATGGAGCATATGGCTCCTGCCTTTTCAAGCTCCCATCAAGCTTCTGGATGAGAGACGGGGGGTAGGAAAGGAAGCAAAAGGATAGAAAAGCTGGGTCAAAACCACCTCACGGCTACCAGTGGGTAGCATATCCAAAATCACCATTGTAAAAAAAAACAAAAAACACCCAGGAGTACTTCTTAGCATTTTCCTCAGATTGAAGTCTGAATCACTGTTACTCCGGCGCTGCCCATGACCATTTGTTTTTACCATGTGTCCTCCATCACATCCACTCACATCCTCTTTATCTTGTTGAAAGGTCAGCTTTGGACACATTTTTATATTTACTCTTCTCCTCCCCTTTCGCTGGGACTGAAGGAGTCAAGACGATGTAGAATCTTGCAATAGTGCTAGTTACAGATCAAAAACTGCATTTTTCGGCAATAATACTGCACCTTTAAGGCGAGAGCACCCTGCTTTTATGAAATCCTTTATACAACACCACCTCTGACGAGTTTCGTCACCTTCCTATTGTTCTAGAAAAACCTGGTAAATGAGTTCAGGTTTTCTGCACACTGAGAGTAAGTATTTTGATTTTCTCATGATGCATAGTACATACTGTATGTTTTATTCATGATAGGTTCAGATGAAAGTGGTGACAATTGGAAGAGAGATATTTGAAAAAATCACGCCAGGCATTGTTACACAAAATAACTTGGAATTAACAGCATTTTCTTTACACTATTGTATCAGCTTTCTCTTTTACCTATAAAATTGTCATTCAGATCCTCTCATTCTTGAAAATTGGCATTTTATTTTCATTCCTCACTTGCCCTTTGATAAAGTCAGTGCTGAAAACAACATTTCCGCCAGGCAAAAACATTGCCATTTTACATCTCAGCAATATAAAAGGGGATGATGTTTGATTCTGTCAAAATGAATTAGGTTAAAAGAGATTTTTGGGCATGTGATATATATCTTGGATAACTTAAAAGTGGCATAACTTGATACTTTGGTGTGGTCATAACAAAAGTAGCTGAGTTAATCCTGTGATGGGAAACTGTCATTTGACGTTTCTTGAATTGAAATAGTCAATTGTTTTACTCCATTGTTGAATGGCTGTGAAAAAAAAATGCTAGGATGGGGCTGGAGTCAGGATGGAGGTTCAGCTGCTGCGTCAGCATATGTGTAGTAATGTGATAGCAAGCTCTGGCCGCACAAAGAAAACACAACCAGCTCTTATAACCCTACCAGTAAGTTCCTGAGAGGGAAAACCAAGAGTGGGCCTTCAGAAATTACAGTGCGTTTGAATGCTGCTGAGAATATTGCATTTCTGTATTTCACACAGGTTTTCCAACTGAATGGAAAAATAACTGAAAATTACTGAGATTTGTGAAGAAACAAGCAGGTAAATCAAACACTTGAAAGTACTTCTAACCCTGATATGAAACCAGGTCTGACCTCATTTGTTTGAATAATTATTGGTTGAATGTTTTCACATTACATACTGTTGCAGTCAGTTCGAACCGACATAACAACTGGCCAATTTACTTATTTCTTAAACTGGCTTGGCACAATTTTCACACACAAAACCTGAAAATGGGGCAGCAAGGTGTAGCATTGCAAGGGCTTTCTCTTTACAGCAAGAAGGTCCTTTGTTTGATTCTAACAGGGGGCCTTTCTGTGTGGACTTAGCATGTTCTTCTGTGCCTGTGAAGGATTCCTCCCAGAGTCCAAAAGCATGCGGTATGAATGAAATGTATGAATAAGAGAATGAATGGTTTTACGGTCTCTATATGTGACCCTTTGGTAAGAGTGACAATGAGGAAAAGACAAGAGACAGAGCTGGAGGCAGCAGAGATGAAGATGTCGAGGTTCTCTTCGGGAGTGATGAGGATGGATAGGATCAGGAATGAGTCTATCAGAGGGTCAGCACATGTTAGATGTTTTGTAGAGAAGGTCAGAGAGGCCAGACTGAGGTGGTTCGGTCACGTACAGAGTAGGGAATGTAGTGAATACAGTGGTAGACCGATGCTGGAATTGGAGCTGCCAGGCAGGAGGTCTAGAGGAAGACCGGAGAGAAGATTTATGGAGGTAGTGAGAGAGAATATGAAGTTAGTTGGTGTGAGAGAGGAGGATACAGAGAGTAGGGTTAGATGGAGAAGGTTGATTCGCTATGGCGACCCCTGAAGGGAAAAGCTGAAAGGAATAGCAGAAGACCCTATGGTAACTGGTCCAGGTTGTACCTCTAGTCTCACCAAATGACAGCTGAGATAGCTTAATAGAAGAGCCTAAATTGTCCAGAAGTGTAAATGACAGAGTGAATGGTTATTAATATGAATGAGAGACTGAATGTGTCTCTATGTGTCCCTGTGATTGACTGATGACCAGTCAGGGGTGAACCCCACCTCAGAAAGGTGGGACAGGCACCAGCTCCCCTGCAACCCTAAGTGCAGGATAACTGGTATAAATAATGAAAGAATGAATGGAAAATGAACATGTCTGTGGAGTGGACTTTTGTCAACTCAGGTTACCCATTATTTCATTGATAAGTATAGATTTATAGGTTTGGGGTGTTTTTTTTCACTGTGATAAAACATCACCTGACAAAAAAGCAAAGATGTTCACAGTAAAAGAAAGCTTTGTGTTTAGTTGCCGAAAAAACTAAGCAATTGACGCGTTGTCTTCACCAGAGACCTCAGTGGCATAAAATCCTGCTGGAATGGTGCTAATAGGAAAAAATAACATCTGACAATATATTTTATAGGGCTTCAAACTAGAACCTTTCTTTGTTTTGATATACTCCATGTTCTGAACATTTTGTGGGTGTTTTTGGCATTAGCACAGAACTTTTGTGAATAACACGGTTGGGAAAAGTGTGAAGAAACAAGAACCTAAAAATGCTGAAGCACATAGTCCAGACGTCTGTAAAATAAATGACAAAAAATCTCCTTTAGTTGAGAGGTTGAGGTACGGGTGCAGGAAGTGAGCAGGGAACAGGCGCTGCTCTGAGTGGTAAGCACTGTTGTCTCACAGCAGGAAAAGTTTTGGGCTAAAGCCCGGACAGTTCCAAATCCCAAAACACGGATTAGGGTTCGTCTGCATGTTCTACTTGTGTCTGCGGTTGTCTTTCCCTAGGAGCACTGCTTTCCTCATAATCAAACACAATTATGTTGGGATAAAATCACTCCTGTCAATGCTAATGGCATATGATGATATTACAGGTGATCAGATTTTGTCTCCACCAAACTTACCTAATCTTGCTGTGTAATAACTTATTAGGTTTACAAAAACCAAACCAACAAGAAACCTTTTCTTATAGAGATCTAATAGCATAAGATATTAAATACACAAAAAGAAAATATGGGGTTGTATGCTCTGTCTATGCTCACAAGATGCTTTTGAAATTTCACAGAACCATTGTGTTGCAGCTGTTTCTTATATCACATAAGGTAACCACCATCTAAGGTTGAGTCTTCTAAATGAATAAGTAAATGTAATAAATGAAATGCTGCCAAACAGAGGGAGTTCAGGGCATGAATATAGCTTAGATTGTGCTTGATGAGTAACACAGAAACATCTAATCGTTTTGTTTGATGGCATTTAGTCTGCTGTAGGTAATTGTTCACGTTGAACCCCATGAGGTTTATTTTTCAGCATTATAAATGAAAATCTCTTCATGTGAGGTAAGGGGAGTGGGGATAGGGGGCTTGAAGGGGACTTAGCAACGTTTTTGGTTTTATATTTTGCCGTTTGAAGCTGTTAATGATTGAAATGAAATAAAAAGATTATAACATTTATTTTGTTTCCTAAAGCGGACAATGGAAAACTTGTGTAGTATGAGGTTATTATGAAAAAAAGAAGCACAAACACAGCACTCATTTTAGGATGCTAATGCATTGTGTTTACAATTATGTGTAGCGAGTCATATTTATTACTTTGACATTTACTGTATGTTGTTGCCATGGTTTTTGCAATTTATGATAAGTAAGGAGTAATACCTTTATTGTCACTGAATTAAATATGATACATTGAAAACAAACTTTCGGTCTTCTGGATACATTCTACCCCACTTTCATAATCCCACTTTTCAGACATAATGTGTTAATTGCTTTTTAGATTTCATATGTGTGTCATACAATCCTTTCATTAAATTAAATTTAGATCTGTCTTTTGAAGTTCCTAATGGTGGTGTTGACTTTTAGCTTTGGCTATAAGGATGTGGGGGTGGGGAGAGTGATCAGGCATAGACAGATGTGCTTAAGCTGGCAGGGAAAGTAAAATGGAGGAGAAGGAGGCGTGGAAAAACCCTGCTGCTTTCATTGAAACCCTTCCCGGATCTTAACTCAGATCCTGCCTCCGTTAGTCCCCAGGGTAGTATCCCCTGTCCTGGATCACTTTCACTGCTTGATGGAAGCCCTTTGTGCTGGTCTTTTAAAAAGCAGGCTAATTGTAGCAGTCAGTAGAGGCACAGAGTAACACAGCACATATGGACCAATTTGGGTCTCTGATTGTGTGACATAACAACACCATGTGACTTTTTCCACCCTTGTATACCTGGTGTCATACAATGTACACTGTAACACGCATGCTTAGACACACAGGCAAAATCTGGTGGATCACGTGGTGGCGAGAACAGACCAGGTCTACACGCAGACACTAGCTTCTTCACATGATGCACGGTTCAAATGATCCTCCTTATTCCGTAATAAACACATAAAGCACAGACTCACACACTCCTGTTGTCTGTCTGTGATTGCTGTAATCCGGTTGGCTGGAAAAGTATTGAAAAAATAGGTCTTTGAAACCTGACCCTGTCTTCTACCAGCAACCTCTTAGCCAGGCTAGGAGCAGGGCAACAGCACAAGGAGAACAGAGGCCTCTGTTGTCTCAGCCAGATCTTTGGATACATTTTGAACACTGTCTCTCAGCGGATGCAGCAGCATAGAGGACGTGTTGTACTGAGAAGCATGTGAAAGCACTGCTGACTCCAATGTGGTTAGCAATGTGACTTGTTACAGTAACAGGGTTGCTCGGCTTTGACAGTGTGTTTGACTCTGCGCTGACGTAATCTTACAGAAATACGTGGAATGACCATATCCTCCACAACACGAGTTAACACAAACAATTGCTACCTTACACGCTACCTTGTGTGAATTTGTAGTCAAAGGTTACATCAGTGTTTTCCAGGTAGGTGCAGAACAGTAGACCTTTAATTACCAAAGACCAGAATAAAACTTCTCTGTTACTATTTATAAATATGACACCATATATGTGGTAAATTATATATTTGTTTTCCATCAAAACTAATAACTTATAAGTAATTACTAATAACGTAAACTTGTGGTATGTATTTTGACAGGGGGTCTTTGTTTTGTCACTAAGCCCCAAACAGTAGGAACTATTACTATCATGGTATGCTTTTTCTAAATGTGAGCTAAGCAGTGGGCCCATCTTGCAGAGAACAGTGACATTGAGGTAAAGTTAAGATGACCCTTGTGGCTCCACGGCTACACAGTAGAGGTCGGTAGCCACCTGCATTCTGGTGTTAGTTCCCACCCTCCTATACTATTAAGACCTGGATTTACATCAAAAGTTTGGAGGTAGGCTCACCTTTGACCTAATGTTTCACCTAGCATTTAACCCAATCTTGTTCTAAATCTTCCATTCTCCACTTTACTGCACTTGTGTGCAATGGCCAGAAAAATGAACACAATTATGTCAAATTGAGTGGGAGAACAATTTTTAATGCTGTCATGACAGGCAGTCAGAATTTTTGTCATTTTTGTTTTATAATTATCGTAAAAATTATAGAACACTTGCAGTTTTAATCCATCACAATGAACTCACACTGCCAAAATGAGAGTAATTTGTTTTTGAGTTCAATAACACAATTGTATGAAATGTGAAGAACATTTATTGCTGTCATTATTAAGATATCAGATTCACAAGACTCAGATGAGCAAATTCACAATATTAAAATTGAATGACACTCGCATTTGCACAGAGACAATGTTATGTGACAGCACCTTGAAAACAATGGGAAGGGAAAGTCATTCATAAGATATAGACATAGCAGGAATAAGCTCCATCCAATGACATAAAAAAAGAGATTATTCTTTGGGGCATTAGAATTTAGATCATTGACTGGTCTATTTATAAAGAAAAAAAAATTGTGTACCAAGAACCAGGCATTTATGTGAATTACCATGTCTTGGCTTTTGGTGCAAAATGAAATAAGTCAAACAAAAAAATTAAATAAATAGATACAGAAATATATAGACACACACAAGCATTGTTAAAACCTGCCAAAAACTAATTAGATATTATCTGATGACAAATCTTTGTCAGTGCCTGCTGTGGATTATTCTACACATACACAGTCTCCTTGTTATATTTGTGTCTGAGAGAGAGAGCTGAGACATGCCTCATGATTTATTAGCATAATTAGACTAGCTCAAATCCCAGGAGGAATAAAAAAAAAAAAATCATATTCACCTCGACTTTAACATAATTTTGTATTCTGTTACTTATTGTAAAATGTATTCTATTTTACAATGCTATTTACTGCTATTCTATCCCACAGGTAACACAATTATTAATTTAAAAAAGGCAAAACAACAACAATGCAAAAACAATAAAACAATGCTCTGGCTGCTTATTTGCAATAACAACAGCCACAACCTGCTGTTGGCCATCGTGCCAGTTTCCAATTGCAATACCTGCAATGTTGTCTTTTTGTCGTCTGCTTATTTTCAGTCAGTGAATGAATGGATTTAAGAGCACTTTGGTGTTGTGAACTCTGGTCATGTTATGTGAAATAATTACCATTAATGGATATTATCACTGCTGATTTTGGTTTTTGGCCCTGCGTTCTGCTTGGAGGGGTTGACTGATAACCGGTAAGTACTAGCTTGCATTGCTATGGATTATGTGACTTCGCTGTGGGCGTTATCTTGTTCTAGCTGTCTTTGTTTACTCTCTGTAAGATGGAAATTATTTCGTATTTTCAAATCGCTGCTCCTGCTGGAAATGTTCCTTTGGATATTTACAATAAAACTTCAACCGAAGAGAGGGTTGGTACAGCAGGTTGCTTTTTTAAATATCCATTGAATTATGACAGAATTCAAATCACTTGCCTCTTCTTCATTCTTCTCCATATGCAACCCATATTACCTGCAGGGAGGGGAACTTACAGTACTAGGGCAGATTAATTAGATTACAGCCAAACTCTTTTAGTACAAAAGCTCCCAGATGGTCTGTGGGTCAGATTAATAGCGATGAAGTTTTGGGACATTCAATTGTAACTCGGAGGCCTGATCTCCTGCAAGAGAGTATCAAATACAACAGCACATAAGAGCTGAGCTTCCTAATCAAAAACACAAGTACATATGAATCTTCCACTTCCGGTTCATGCTCTCTTGGGAAAGAAAAACGTATAGTAAGGTATACCTTTTGATATAATGCTAGTTCTATACATATGGACATGAATTTTAATAGTGTTTGACACAGTGACAGATTTTTTTTCTTTAGCTCTCTTTGCTATCAGACCCAATATATTTGTCAGATTTTTCGCTCTAATGCACAGGAGTTGTTGATGGACTGCTTCCCAATTCTGACATCCTCCCTCACACCATAAACCAATTCAGCAATCATTTTCTTCATTGCTAGCTTCAACCTGGACAAACATCCACGATATGAAGAAAACTAAAGGCTGCTGAAAGTAAAAACTTACAATAAAGATAAAATCTTTGATACACACATTTCTTTATTGCTTAATTTATTTGGCCATCACTCCAAACTCATACATACATGGCAAGTAGCCCTGGTGTGGATCCAACTCCCCACTAATGGAGCCTACAAAACATTGAGGATGTGGATTTCATGTTAATAACTTCAACCATAAATTTTTTTGAGCTGCAGTGCAAAGAAGCAACATTCAAGTGCAAGCAGCTGCCAGTGAAGGTCTCCCTCCCTGAAGTCAGATTTGATCATGTGATTTTCTGCAAGATCAAATCCCTACCTGGGCAATGAAATCACTTGGGATAAAGACTTAGTCTTGTACTCCTTCTTTTCTGAATCAACTGCATGTGCATTTTTAGGATCAAAATATTAATAATAATATCTGTCTCTCAACTCCTCCTCATCATCGGCATTGTCTGAACGCTTATCCGAGGTTGAGGTGGCTCCAAACCCAATAGGTTGCCCCCCGGCGTCTCTGTCCCTGGCAAAACATTCTCGCTCTTCTTTGGAGACCCAAAGGTGTTTCCTGAACAGATGGGATGAATGATACCTCCAGTGCGGTCTAGTCGTCTGCCTGTCTTCCTACCTGATGGATGCGCTAGGTGCATCACTCACAGGAGGTGCCAACAGGGCAACTTTAAGAGATTCCTTAACCATGTTAACTGACACCATCCATCCATCCATCCATCCATTTTCTGCTGCATTATACAGGGTCGGGTCATGGCACAGAGGCCCAGACTTCACTCTCCACAGATGTCCAATGTCCCCAGAATACTTCACCGGGGAGTTTGTCACACCTTTCAACATGAACGTGACATTGGAGGACGAGAAACTTGCTGGCAAAATCCGTTGACTGAAAGGAGCAGTAGATCTACTATGAGCTCCACAGGATATCTGCGCTCCTCATCCCATCTCAAAGGCGAGGCCACCCTGTGGAGGAAAGTCACTACGCTGTCTTGAAACTCAGACCTTGTTCTTTTGGTCACAACTCGAAGTTCATAATTGTAGATGAGAGTTGGAATATGAAGGCAGAATTCTCTTGAGGGAGTAACTCAAAAGCAGTCAAACACCAAGAGACCAACACCCTTGGCACCAGACCATGGCCTAAAGAGCTCAGTTATGCTCAGAGCAATGTGGAGCATCACCCTGTGGCTACACTCCTCGTAGGAGACACTCTCTGACACAGTCAGATGCTGTATAAATTCAAGTGACCTTGGTATGGCCAAGCTGTTTCATCTACATTTTAAAATCTCTTAAGCTCCTGGTCTACCCAAAAAATGATTTTCTTGATGTTACTGCAGCTCAATCTTTGAATAGAAACAAAAAAAAATGTGGATTGACACCAGATTCCTGTTCTGATGATCAGAGATAAAAGTCTCCATTTCTATAAAATGTTGAAAAACAATTTTTGCCACTACAAACACTGAGAAGCTATTCCATTCAGCTATCGATCAACCTGAGTGTGATGTGGAATCATCCAGGACTCAAACTGTGAAAGTGGTCTTTCTGAAAATATAAAACACACCATGCATTCCTCAATACAACTCGTAAACAATATTTATATTCTTTCAAACTGTCATTTTTATCTATTGCCATCCCATGTGTATAGATCACTGTTTGCACTGAAAAGAGAGGCTCTCAAATCTACATTCAGTATAATGATAATAAAGGGCATTCTATTCTATTCTATTCTCTTCTTGTATTGACAGTGTTGGTCTGGGCAACTGTCCCCCATCTTTAAGACACAACACTTAGAGACAGCAAATCTATTGCCTTCTCCAAATATTCGGTGCTGCCACACTACAAATCCTCATGCAGTGTATCAGAGCTGTGTGTTCATCTATGTGCATCCAAACAATTTCTGTCAGACGCACCATGCAGGCTTACATGTAGCAGTAGGGTCTGATGAAGGACCATCAAATGTCAGGCTCAGGTCGGCTGTCAGGTGGAGCGCCAACTCTATAGACTCGGCAGTCTATTAGACCGTCTCGAGCTCTGTCCTCAAATTGGGTTCTGCAAAGCAATATGTCAAAAATGATTTCATTTGTTTTAAATACAACCCTGAGGGCATGTTTGGTCACAGGCTAGCACAACAAGGATAGGCAGAGAAGCAAATAACATCATATACCCAAACTACTATAATTGCTTTTGTTGATGTCATAGAAAATAATGTGATAATGTATACACTGCTCTTATGCAATCCTTCCAGCCTGCACGCCTTTACCCCAATCTAAGTCAATCCTCTGAAACATCTGTTACACTGCCTCATGTTTGTTCTGCTACAACATCCTTATCTGATTGCAGGCCCTGAAAGAAGAAGCTGTAGAAAAAACCCCAAAAGGAAAATAATGATTCCGAATAAATTTTACATTTATCGATCTGTAACACAGATGGTACTAGCATAGAGGCAGAAAACTATGTCACTGCTGTTTTGTCTGTAAATATTGAAGATAAAACGTATCAAATTGTGAATAAACATGTGCTGTGAAGCCTCTTGATGTTTTAGCCAAGCCCCCAAAGCTGTTAGTAAGAAAAAGCAGGCTCTCTGCTACATACATTTAGCAATACAAATGCTTGAAACAAAATTTTCACATTTACCGAAACAGAATGATATTTCAAACATGTGAATTAGCTCACAAGAAGAAGAATAGCTTTCTGAGCCCCAATTCGGAAACAAGGCTCAGTACAACCGAATTGCCAGAGGGGAATATACAGTGAAGAGGAGTTATTATTCACAAGTCACAGCCAAGAGAACAGGAAAGCATGTTTGTTACCCAAATATCGTAATAAAAAGCTAATATAGGTGTGATACATGGGCGAGAGGTGCAGTCATTCATTCATGACTTCTCATCTCAGGCTAAATACTGGATGTTAAATGCTCCCTGTGACCAGAATAAGAAGCACTGATGGGGCCGACATTCAGACCTCACATCAAAAAAACCACACATTTTTTGATGTTTGGATGACAGGTGTCCCTTCAGGTGGTCTCGTTGTCCAGTTTGTCTCGGTAAAACATCCTACATGATCAAGTAACAAAAAGAGAAGAAAAGATATTAAAAAATGTAACAAAATTTGGAAATTCCTGCCTGAGTTGATGTGTGGTGCTGCAGGTCCTGCCTGTGGTGAATCTGATCGGCCGTTCTGTTCATGGTACAGATTTTATGCTGTTAAAGTCTGCATTATAGTGCTAATTAATTTAAATGCAGAACATCCATCTGGCTTCTTAAGCGCGAGTTCATATATCAGCCGCTGATGAGCTAGTTTTCTGATTATGTTTTAACAAGGTTCATGTTTTCCAAAAAAATTATGAATCATGCTCAATTTTGCAAAGAAACATGAGTCGAGTGTTAACTCCTCTCAACCATTTCTCCCCCCGAGTCCTCCAAAATAGCAATTTGATGACAAACATCCATTGGTTTGTCATTTTATATGGTTGTAAGAAGCAATGACCTCCGCTAAAGATGGCCTGCCTCTCATGCCAATTAACTGTGGTGCTTGAAGCTCAAGTTGAAGCAAGGAAAGATGTTCTGCCCTTATCCTGGTATTTGTTGGAGTCCATGAGCAAGCTATGTGATGTGGGTTAAGAGGGCATCATCAGAGTGAAAGCTTTCTTGATTTCTCCACAAGCCCACGTTTGAAAGTCCACATGAAAACGGATCAGGGTGGTTGGTGCATTCAGGGACTGATGAAGCTCTTGGATTTCTTTTGAACTTGTGTCTCTGAAAATCTCAAACATCTTGCTTCTCACTGACAATAAACACCTTTGCTCTCTGCAAATATTGATTAAGATTTGTAAGCCCTGGTGGATCTGAGCAGAGAGACTTGTGTTAGGTGTGTGAAAAATATTCTCTGCACAGTTCAATCTGGCCGTAAATCAATGTTGGGTTAAAAAAAAGGAAAAAGGAAAAAATTCTGAGGCCTTTTCACTATGCAAGCCCATGTTTGGCAACTTTATTTTGTTTATCTGTGTGCGAGCTTCAGCAATGTGTAGGGGTCACTTTGGCTACATTTTATAATTTACGGTCCTCTTCAACGTGTATTTGCACTGCTTGAAAAAATAACCAGATGTTTCTTGCTGAGTCTTTATAGTTTGATGAGGCTCTTACTACATTTCACTCATACACATGTCTTGCCAGTCGCCCATCATTATCTATCTTATGACTCTTAAAGCTATTATCGTTTCATGTAAGTTAGAACAATGTAACTGTTATCTTTACAATCATTATTAGTCTAAAATCATTTGTTCCTGTCAGGTGCTGTTCCTGTCCTGTCCTAACACTCACCCCATCTCATCTCCATCACACTCTTGCTTTGTGTCTGTCTGTCTGTCCTTCTATCTCGCTCACTGTCCTTCTACCCCAACTGTTCGAGACAGAAGGCCGGGTTCGCTGAGTACAGATTTGTTCATGGTTTCTGCCCGGTAAAAGGGAGTTCTTCCTTGCCACTGTTGCAAAGTGATTGCTCAGGTGACATGCCAGGTTACTGTAAATCTTTTAATAGAATGTAGTCCAAACCTGCTCCACCTGCAACTGTCATGAGACATATCTGTTGTAATTTTGCGCTATATAAGTAAAATCTGACTTGACTTAATGAGCGACCAATAGTGTCATCTGATCATTGACAGATCTTCTCTTACACCACTTCAGGTGCATCTCTTCATCCGATCAAAAACATCAGAGGGTCATCACTTTTCACCAGACCACAATAAATACTAGCGGCAACCAAACATGTATCTAGTCGGCAAAGGCCAAAATGTATTTTTCTGAATCCTTTTAGCTAAACTGACATTTATTCCTCTTCATTGCAGAGTACCTTATTTTTCAAACAGGCTTCAGCGGCATCAGGGTTTGTCATTCCTCAGGAGCTAATGAGGATGGTTTTCCTCTTAAACCTGTCTCATCCAAGGCAACTGATGGTTGCCTGAGTTCTTGGGATCCTGGTGGAAACCAGACTTAAAGCGAGAGAGGAAAACGAGCTGTGTAGATTCATCACGGTTGCCAGTGAATATTTGGGGTCACAATGTGATGAAAAGATCTTACGTTATTAGATTTTTGGTATGATTGATCATACAATGCAGAGAGAGCCAAATTATTACACAAATAGTATTATGTTGAGCAGGCAGCAGCAAAGTGGGCACAGTCAACTTTCATAGTTTTGACAGACTATCTTTAGAAGCCTCGAGGAGCAGTGGAATATTTAATTTTTTTTACAAATGGAATGTGCAGTCTTGTAATGGTTTTTCAACCAGCAGCTCCTCTAACATTTAATCTGATGGAATAATAGAAGACAAGAGCATTGGGTTTGTCATTTACATCAAACATCATTCATCTTTCAATGATAAACAATCCATATCCATATCTGTATGTATAGTACACATTAAACTGTAAAATCTTTTGGACTGTTTCTTGGACACCATACATTATACATACATTTCAATATTCTAAGTTTCTTTTCCCCTTTGAGAACTTTTCACATTTCTCGGCCCTTGTTTTCCCGCCTAGAGCTTGAGAGGCCGGTTTAATGCACGCCAACTCCTTACCTTAAACGGCTCTGCTATATTGTGAGGGGCAGGAACAGGAACCCCTCGAAACTGCTTATATGTTAAACGGTCCAACTACCATCCGTCATCATTACCCAGGCAAATCAGTGGGAGATGTAACAGCAGGGTGTGTGTGTGTTTGCACGTTTGTGAATCTGTGCAACAAGTGTTTTGAAAATGTGTGGCTATTATGAGTGCTGCCTTCAGAGTATAGACTAAGCCAAGAGAGAGAGAAATCCGATAAGCAAAGCTGCAGAGGAAAAAAAAGATGCAAATTACTGAAGACAGTGCTGGATGAAACTGCAGCCTTTGTTTGAACAGTTTGAACAAACAAGGATTTAATTTAGCAATGTATATATTCAAATATCCAGAGATACGCTTGATCCCTGTATACAAAAAAAGATGGCAAGAAAGGCCTGATACGACATCATGGACTGGGTGTGAAAGAGAAAGACTGAGGCTTATCTGCTGTAGCTTCACCTGTTCTGATAGACCTGAGGGAGTGTGGCTTCCATGATATACTGCAGAGGAGAACGATAGAATAAGGAGAGAGAGTCACATGGAGATACAAAGAGAAGCAAAATGAAAAGAAGGAGCCAGACAAGAAAGGTGTAATGAATAAAATGGAATAAGAGAGCAGGAGGTTTGGGCAGGAAAGAGTGGCAGAAATAGATAATGAGTGCAGTGAGATGTGGGGAACGAAAGAGAGAGGAGATGGAGAGGCTCAAGAGGCAGGGAGAGGAGAAAAAGGTCCAGTGAACAGGAGAGATAGAAAAAGTGTGAGAGACAGACAGTAGAAGGAGGTTGGGTGGTAGCGAGACAGAGAAGTGGATGTCCCAGGCCATTTCCTGTGATGATAGCCAGAGGCTTATTTTTCACCTTGTTCGAATCCACTGCACTACCAACAAACTGCTCCTCTGAAGCCCACCGTCTCCCGGCCAAATCACACATACTTGGCGCACACACACATATAGCTACACATGACTGTCACACAATGATTGCAAACTGCAACCGTGGTCTGGCTACTGTAAAAAGCAAGGCAGCACCGGGAAATAATGAAGTCTGTGAGAGACACATGTTTCTCCGCCTATTCAGTCTTGTTCAACAAGTGACTGTGCGAAAATAATTACATCTCATTTATTCATTGTCAGTGAATTACCTGCTTGAGTGGACACACACAATCATACACGGGGTTGTGGACACATGGACGAGGCTTCTGGCCGGAGAGTGTGTGTGTTAGCATGTTTTACTATATGTGGGAGGATTCATACAGTTTCTGTCGTTTATGTAATCATTTAGGGTTGACTGGTAATTTGTGTTGACATGCCCCCACGCACGCCTTTAGTCCCACCCAGTCAACATCATATGGAGTTTGACTGTATAGCGGTGTAGTAGATATTAAAAGTTTTTTTTTCTTATTCCTCGATAGCACACATTCTGTCTGCAATGACAGAAAATGTGATTTTTGGGAGCCAGCCAGTCGCTGTGATTTGTGACATTGCAAATAGTTTGAAGACCGAGCCCCGGCTGAAATAAGTATAAACCTTGAACGATCCAGTGAACAAACACCCAGAATTGAATTTGCAATGAAATAAGAGACATCTTGCAATCATGTGTCCAGCTGTTAGAGCATAATAAAATGACACAAATATTTGCATGATTTACAACTATATAAAGACAGAGTTTCCCACTGTTGTCACCAATACCACTGGGTTAACATATTTAAATGTTGTATTACCAACAAATGCTATCGTAACTCTATCGAAGAAAATAAAATTTCAGTTAAAATTCTACATTGTACAATAACATATTTGGCAACACCAATCACAAAGGTGTTAATGAAAGGTAGAGTGCTAAGGAATTCTATTCAGAAACAACAAAGCTAAATTACACAAACTTTTCTATGCTTCTCTGAAATGTGGACATTTTCTCATCAGAAAGTCTAAGAAAAGAAGATATCCATTATAAATATGTGTAAATGAAATATACAATTCGGGAAGTTATATTCGGTTGATAATGGTACACTCACATAGAAGGTCATTGTTATATAATGTTGTTGTATAATGTGTATCATATTGAAGTAAAAAAAATTACAGCCATAGCAGAAGTATTGTATAAGCAGCTTACAAATGATTTGCAACGTATCACATGTGACAACTGCATACTTAATTATCTGTAATAAAGTCAATCCAATCATTGCAAAATGAGATACCCTTACAACTAAATGTTATGAAAGTAAAGCTACTACAAGACACAGTAATCATTTTTCTGTATAAACAACAGTAAATTTATTGAACGAGTTCAGAAGGATAGCTGTTTAATTTTTTTTTTTTTACATTGTAACCATCAGCCTGATGCTTCAATAGCATTTCAGTTTTTGATTTAGTTAACTTTAAAACTGGCAACTAAAAATAACTATGACACATAAACTAATAAAATGTTGAGCCCATTGTCAATGATTAGAAATACTTAAAGAAATACACATATATTGAACTGCACTGGTAAAAATGAAGTTATAATTTTCTGTGCATTAGTAGACATGTTTAAGATTATGTATTAGACTTATATAAAGTTTCATTAAGTAAGACAAAATGTGCAAATTTATTGGGTGGCTCTATCATTTTGGCTGAAATACCCAGCTGAGTCTTCTCATTTTCATCTCGGCCAAATTCGGTACAACAACACAGTTGACCTGGAATCACAGAGAGTCCCCTGTATCTCACTGAGCAACCAGTAATTAACACTGCATGTTTTAGGTGAGAACATAATCTTTGTGAAATGGTTATTTCAGAGTTTTGTCAATTAGGTCATTATTTCTCTAAAGCCTTTCAAAAGTCATTTTTCTCCAATGTTTACATTTGAGTGCTTTTGTTTGGGGTCATCCTTACAGATGCCAAACCATGTCAAAACACTGGACATGATGTTCCATTTTTAAGCGCTTGCGCTTGGGTTTAGGCCCTTTTTGTTGACTATTTGACCCCGAAGGCAGGCTGCTTCATTTCACACTGCAGAGTTAGATTAGCTGGAAAGGATTTGGGAAATAAAAATGAGTCACCATTGTTTTTTTTTTTCGCATTATTTGATATTTCACCCATTGAAGCAGTATTATGTTGAGATGATCAACCTTTTTTAGAACAGAAAAAGTGGCAAAATACAAATATACATTCACTGACCAGAATACTGAAGCAACATGCACCTTTTTAAGCCTTCTTATGAAGCTTCAGACAGTTTCTTTGTTCAACCATTAAGTCTGAAATATATGTTTCATCTTTGAACTCAACACAGTTTAAACAATATTAAAAGCAGCCTTAGCAGTAAAATCTGAAACAGTCCATTGCATCACACCATCCCGAAACAACTGAAAATGAGAATGTGCTTTGTCTTCAGTGTTTGATGTTTTACAAGAAGCATCACCAAGGCAGCAAGGGATTGTTTGTTTTGGTCACACAGTCTGACTATTATCAGGACTTCTAAACAATGACTGGGTTAAGACACTGAAAATGAAATATTCCATCTTTCCATGTTTTGAAAAAAAGATCTCATTTGAAATGGAGGCCAAAGATAAAACTTTATTCCACATATTATAAAGTCCTCGTCTAACTAATAACCAGAAAGTGGAAACTTGCTAGGCTCCCAATATTACCACAGAAGAATAAAACACTTTCATATAGGTGGTTTGTAATGCAATAAAAAGAGCATTTTCTGTTGAAACTCTCTAGTCAGCTTAAATAAAACGCCATCCCCACAAGCACAACAGAAATATCTCACTTTTAAGGTCTGCCATTTGTCTTGTAAAACATTGACTTTCTTGATATCTAGAATGTATCGCAAGCCAAGAAAAAAAATGTACCCCAGCCAGCCATAGCGCCACCACCAGCAGCATGGCACCATGCCTGAAATAACACTGATTGGTTTAAACTGATTCTCCCAGATACTATTTTCCTTAGTAGCGCCTATTTGTTGTGAAGCACATCAAAGTGCTTTTTCGCCGTTGATAGCTTGATGAAAGGGGAAAATACTGCGGAATACGCAATGAGGTGTTGTTATATTCACTTTGATGACAATTCTCAAATAATACTGATAATTACGTGGGCGTTTCTTTGTTAAATACAACTGAGTTATGATTGGCTATGACTGTGTATCATTTTGAGTGAAAGCGTACATTTGTTACAGTTTAAATTTCAGCTTGACCTATTTTTTTTGATTCAGAGACTTTTGCCAAACCACTCAATGACCACCTCTCGGGTGTTGGAGTAAAGGATGTAGCAGCTATCGTTTCATATAATCCATACACTGTCATCCCCACGCATCAGGGTGGAGGCTGATGTTAAACACTGACAGATAAAAAAAGGTAACATCCACCAGAAGGAACCTATGGGTGGGTTTCCTGTGAAGTTCCTGTAGAGTCCAATTATTTAATAGTGTTGGCAAAATGCTAAAAAAAAGCAAGGGATGAGAGCATTAAGTTAACGTGAAAATAAAAGTTTTGACTTATGTTGGTGCCACATTATATAAAATATTTTAAATTACAGCGGACTGCCCATCCGACCAAGTACTCGGTTTCTCTTTCCAGACCTGTAATTAATCAAATTCACAGAGCTGAGTCAACTGATTCTGGATCAGCATCATGACTTGACATTGTGGTTTTGACAGTTGGAAAAATAATTATCTAATAAGCAGCATCAGGAGTGATTATCAATAAGCAATTCACACACACTGGTATAACTGGTGGTTTATATTTGGAGGTGAGAAGTAGGAAATTAGTCATATCCACCATCCATAAAATTTGAGCCATCAGTTGATTCTTGGAAAATTGAGGTTGGAAAAACATGGATGCTAAGAGTCTTTAAATGCAGAACGGGAGACAGCATTTTTTACCAAGCTCCTCTTCTGTGGAACCACCTCGTAATCTTGAACCGAGGGGCTGATGTGCTCTCTTTGTTTTACAGGAGGCTTTAAACCTTTCTTTTTGAGAATGCTTATAGTTAGGTTTCGCTCGTGGTTATGCTGGGATAGGTTCACTCTGCTGAAGGTCATCCCATGATGCACTTCATTCATTCTTCCTACTCTTCCTATCCTCTCAGCACATATGTCTCATCATTACAGCATGATAGTGACATCATATCCGAGTCCTTGGGCTCTATCATTTTTGAAGGTTCCAAAGGGGTGTGCCATCATCTAATGCAGCGGTCCTACCTGGCAGCCACCATTATTTATTTTATGAATATGAAAGCTATCATAGTGTAATGTCAGCTAGAACAATGTGACTATTATTATTAGTGAAAGATCATTTGTGTCTGTCTCTCTCAACCTTCATTCCCCCCTCTGTCTTCATCACACTCTTGCTTTCTATTGCTTTATCCATTTCTCTTGCTCTCTCTCTTTCTATCCCAACTGGTTGAGACAGAAGGCTGCCAACATCGAGATCCTGGTGACTGTCGCTAAGCACTTGCTCTTTGGGGAATGTTGAGTTTCTGTGAATAATCTTAAAGAGTGTGGTCCAGACCTATTCCAAATGTAAAGTGTCATGAGACAAATTTTGTGATTTGGCGATATACAAGTGAAATTTGACTTGAACTGACCCAAAATTGTCTTTGGAGGTTCTCAGTTATCCAGGTTGTAGTACTCAATGTTTAAGCTTGTCATTGCAATTACACATGCTTAGATTTTTGAGGATCTTCCACATCTTACCTCTAGTTCTGAAGATATACTGTTTGCTTCTCTGTATTTTTGTTTAATAATCTATACATTTCAGTGGGACTTGTAGCCAACCTGATTAACAAATGGATTCTAGGAGAAAGTCTCAGCCAAAGAATGATCTAACATTCAGTGTAGTCTCATATCTTATTCAGCAAAATATTTCTACTTGGCCATGTTCAATTCAATAGATAAGACTGATGCAGATATGAAGAATGCTCGAAATACTTTCAAATATGACCAGTGCTTTGCCTTTATTCAAAGAGAAAGTTTTTTTTTCCAAGTTCACTGTATTAGTGTCACCTTTGAATTACATTACATTGATGTGCATACTTTAGTTTCAAGTGATTTACTCAAGGCTGATATTATTCCAGATAGAAATGTGTTACAATGAAGCCAATGTCAGACTGAATATTGAAATAATGCAAAGCAACAAGTTGGCATTCCTGTGTGATATCTGCAAAGGCTGTCAATACATTCACCTGTGGGCTGCACACTAATTCCACAAAGCTCAAAATAATTATCTGGAAGACACTTTGACTTTATGAAACTACAGCTAATATGATCAGGGAGACAGGTAGGAGAGTACTCGGTGTGTCGTCTGGAAGGAAAGTAGATAAGGAGACCTGGTGGTGGAATGAGAGTGCAAGAATGTATCCAGAGAAAACGGTTAGCAAAGAAGAAGTGGGACACTGAGGGGACTGAAGAGAACAGACAGGAGTACAAGAAGATGCAGAGTGAAGTAAAGATAGAGGTAGAAAAGGCAAAACAAAGGGCATACGAAGAATTGCATCCTCGGTTGGACAGTAAGGAGGGAGAGAATGATTCATACAGGCTGGCAAAACAGAGAAATAGAGATGGAAAGGAGGTACAGCAGCTCCGGGTGATTAAGGATAGACTGGGAAATGTATTGAGAGATGCTAGAAGAGTGATGGGAAGATGGAAAGAGTACTTTGAAGAGTTGATGAATGAAGAAAATGAAAGAGGGGGAAGGGAAGAAGAGGTGACGATTGTGGACCACAGAGTAGCAGAGATTAGTAAAAGTGAAGTGAGGAGGGCATTGGAGAGGATGAAGAATGGAAAGGCAGTTGGTCCAGATGATGTACATGTGGAGGTATGGAAATGTCTCGGAGAGGCAGTGGTAGAGTTTCTGGCTAGATTATTCAACAGGATCTTAGAGAAAGAAAAGATGCCTGAAGAGTGGAGAAGAAGTGTGACAGTGCCCATTTTTAAGAATAAGGGGGATGTGCAGAATTGCAGTAACTATAGGGGGATAAAGTTGATGAGCCATACAATGAAGTTATGGGAGAGAGTAGTGGAAACTAGACTGAGAACAGAAGTCAGTATTTGTGAGCAGCAGTATGGCTTCATGCCTAGAAAGAGTACCACAGATGCAGTATTCGCTTTGAGACTGCTAATAGAGACGTACAGAGAAGGTCAGAGGGAACTGCACTGTGCTTTTGTAGACCTAGAAAAAGCATACGACAGGGTGCCGGGAGAAGAACTCTGGTATTATATGAGGAAGTCTGGAGTAACAGAGAAGTATGTTAGACTGGTCCAGGACATGTATGCTGGTTGTGAGACTGTGGTGAAGTGTGCTGTAGGTGAAACAGAGAAGTTCAAGGTGGGGGTGGGACTTCATCAGGGATCACCTCTGAGCCCCTGCCTGTTTGCAGTGGTGATGGACAGGCTGACAGATGAGGTTAGACAGGTATCTCCATGGACCATGATGTTTGCAGATGACATTGTGATCTGTAGTGAGAGCAGGGAACAGATTGGGGAAAATCTTGAGAGGTGGAGGTTTGCCCTAGAAAGGAGAGGAATGAAGGTTAGTCACAGCAAGACAGAGTATATGTGTGTGAATGAGAGGAACCTGGGTGGAACGGTGAGGCTGCAGGGAGTGGAGATCAAGAAGTTGGAGGATTTCAGGTACGCAGGGTCAACATTCCAGAGCAATGGAGAGTGTGGAAAAGAGGTTAAGAAACGGGTTCAAGCAGGTTGGAATGGGTGGAGAAAAGTTTCAGGGGTTCTTTGTGATAGAAGAATTTCATCTAGAATGAAAGGGAAGGTTTACAAAACAGTGGCGAGACCAGCAATACTGTATGGTTTGGAGATAGTGGCAATTAACAAAAGACAGGAAGCAGAGCTGGAGGTAGCAGAAATGAAAATGTTGAGGTTCTCTTTCGGAGTGACGGGGATGGGTAGGATCAGAAATGAGTCCATCGGGGAAACAGCTCATGTTAGATGTTTTGTAGAGAAGGTCAGAGAAGCCAGACTGAGATGGTTTGGCCATGTACAGAGGAGGAATAGGGACTATATTGGTAGACGGATGCTGGAATTGGAGAAGCCAGGCAGGAGGTCTAGAGGAAGACCGAAGAGAAGATTTATGGACGTAGTGAGAGAAGATATGAAGGTAGTTGGTGTAAGAGAGGAGGAGACAGAGAATAGGGTTAGATGGAGGAGATTGATTCGCTGTGGCGACCCCTGAAAAGGGAAAAGCCGAAAGGAAAAGAAGAAGAAGACTTTGAATTTATGAAGTTGCCTCAATACCTTTCTTTAGGGAGATTTACAGACTAGCTCTGTGACCTAATAGAACTGCTGACGTTTTTTTTTCCTCATCTAACTGTGTACCATCGGTCAAGTCTCCACTGCTGACTTTTGGAACAACTCTCCAAACTTTTTTCCCCAAGAGAAGCCTGGTTGTGTCATTCTCTGTCTCTCCAGACTTCTGCTGCATCGATATGAGCCCTGCTGGCTCATTTGCCCTTAGTTGGCTGGAGTGAGGAGTCATTTGGAAAAGATGGCTGGACGCTTGGTTTATACCAGAAACGATCTATATTATCACCCCCCTTTTCCGCCTACTCCTTTCCCCCTTTTCCCCCTGTACCTTCATATGCCCTGCCTTCAGTTTTTCTGTAAAGTGATATTGCTGATGTGATGTGAATGTCCTGAATTTTCTCCTTTGCCTTTGGGCTTTTTTGTCTGATCCAGCATTTTTTTTTGCCTGTGTGTCCTATATCAAGTTGTCAGCCCCGGCTGTCCACCATGCTGGATGCTTGTCCTTACTCTCCCATCTGTCTCTGTCCGTCTTCGGTTGTTGATCCACCGTTCGTTGTTCATATCAGTTTTGAACATTGTAGTATAAATCTACTTCCATAGTAACTAGCTAGAATAAAATAATTGCTTGAAAATGTTTTTCATGGGCTTATGTGTCAGTTTTTAATATTTTTCGACAAAGTTAGATATATTATACAAATTAAACAATCAAATACACAGTGGAGATAAAAGGCCTTTCTTTTAGGAACTGTAAACCCCTTGAATATATTTTTAAAATTCATCAAATGTTTTCCCCCCTTATGTTTGGATGAATATCTATCCGGAGTAAGAGCTAAGAAAACAGCTGAACTGCAGAATATTCAATATAAAGCAACATTCAGCATCTTAGCATGACAAAAGCCAGTGAGTCTTTCTTATACGTGTAGAGTTTCTTGAATTTCATTATTTTCAATGTCTCCAGAGCCAATCCCTTCTAACAATGCTGGGCTTGCTTCATCTCCTTTCTTCCCACACTCATACTCTAATTTGGATCCCAACTCTTTCTCCTCATTTCACCATCAGTTCAGTCATATTCTTGGCGTTTCTCCCAAAGTACTGCACAGAATGCAGTTTATTCTCTCTTTCTTCCTGACCCTCCCACCCCCCTTCTTCTCCAGTACAGACAATAGCTGGCATGGACAGACAATGTACAGCTGTCATCTGACCGCCCATCCTACTCCCTTGACTGTACCTCCACTAACATCTGTTGCGGTCGGTCAGCTTTGGCCAGTGTGGTGAGAGGGTGGATGCCGGGGGTCAAATCTATCCTCACACAGATTGGTATGACTTCCTGTGTCCATACACTCCCCCTCTTCATGGTCTTCATCTTGTTTCTGAGTGGGGCTCCCAGGAGGCTGCTGAGATGGATATCTGAATGCTGAATGGATCTCTTTTACCAGCAAGCTGCTGTCATGTGTGATTCCCACCATCATTAAAACACTGGATGATCACTCTGACTCAGACATGCATGCACAGGGCTCAAATGCTCAAATACAGAACAAGGGTAGATGCGTGAATAACTATTGTCCTACAATACTTTGACTGGCGAGCCATCTGGCCTGCTCTGACAGCAAGCCAGTAGTTCATTAATTGTATACTTTGTGCTTATTTACTGATAATAGACACTTTATTCATGAATTAATCAGTTTCCACAATTACCAGCACCAAGAAAATGTTTAAAATTTGATGCAGATGTATTAATCTGTGCCATATTTTGTCTCTCATCAATTAGTTCAAGCTCATCCAAGCACCAGAAAATACATAGGTTTAAGAGCAATCCATCACTTTATATTGCACTTTGTCACTCATAAACACAGACACTCGTTGCAGTTGCACAACCCTCTCTCCCACCCTTTCTGGCTCATGAACAGCCAATCACTGGCCTTGATAATACATTAGTGACACACCTACAGCTGAGTCTAAATATAGCATCACAGCACCACAGGATGAGCATCACAGAAAAATATATGAACATGCTGTGAAAACTGGGTGTGAAAGTAGCATGTAATATCCAACTACAAATAAAATTGACAGTATACTTCAAATACCTGAAGGTTGCAGTGAAATAGGACAAATCTTGAAAGTATATTTAAAGAGTCTGCTCCTCCCAATGGATCTCATAATCCAAATCTCCCATCTGAATGAAAAGGGTGGAAGGGGAGATCTTGGGCCAGACTTGAATTTGCTACTTCAGTGACTTCTAGAATTCTCTGTCAAGGTGTGTGCTTGACAGACAATTTCATACTTTTATTTTAATGAGAGTATTACTCATTTTGATTGTCTAGTTGCTGACATACTACCTGCAGAGATGTCCTCTGGGCCAGAGCTTGTAGCTGTCGGACGGTGAGCCGTTGTATGTCAAGTGCTTTGGTTCCTCTCTGTATGCTCTAGTGCCTCCAACAAACAGAAGTTCAATTTTGTTTTTGAAACAAAATCTAAACAAACTTTAACCATGTCGGTCTTAGTCCAAATTTCTTGTTGGTAGATTGTTATAAACTAGATATATCATCTTTGGCCATATTGAGCTGTGTTAAAAAACATGTGTCATGTGTCAAACAATCCAGTATCAAATATACTGTTTCAACTAGGTTAAGTTCTGCTGTTATGAATACATCAAGAAAAGTACAGCAAACAGTTTTCATGGGTTGTACAAATCCAATCTGAACATGTGGACGATGAATGAAAACCAGTAATCTGAATATTTTCTTTTATACAGACAACACAGAGGGGGTATTTGAGCTCACACTTTTGCTCTTATTGGCAGAGCATTCAAAGTTACTATAATCTTTTAGCAGATATCCTTGGTTACACACTTTCCTGCTGTGACCTAGTCTGTGGTTGTCATGATGCATGGCCCTCCGCATTTGTCTGTTTGGCTAATCAGCCAGGCCATCCTCATAGTGATGGCTGCTATTTACCAAAATGATCTTGGACGAACGACGACACACGTTGCCACCTGTCTATTTTTATCAGTCCCTCCTCTTCCACTAAATTTACTTACCCTCCTGCAGTGGCATCATTTTTTTTCTTTCTCTCTCTCTCTCTTTCTTATTTCTCTTCTCATTCACTGGCTCCATTTCTCTGTCTGGCTGAAAAACCACAGAGGACCTGCCAGTTCTCGAAGCCATTCAGCTGCATCTTATGAGTCTGCCTGCGTGTCCCAGTCTGGTGGGGGTGAAGCGGAGGACACTTTGTTATGCCGGCATGTATCACCGTGGGCCAGGAGCCATGATTGCCTAAGCAGAACTTGAACAATGAATGACTGGTGACAACATGGAAATGATACCACTGTGAATTCTGGTTAGCCAGCTGTGAGGCCAGCCTGTCAGTGCAGTTACTGTTTTGTGTCTGCCACAGCAGCAATTTGTTATTAGCATGCCATGACATATGTTACTACTGCTGCTGCTGTTGCTATTGACAAAGATGGTGGGACTGGGGGAGGATTTTACTCTGATGATGGTTGTTTCAGATGTGCATGTATATCATTCACTTGGTGATATGTCAGACACATGTGAAAACAAATATATGAATATGCACACGGGCATATTCTCATGTATGCACAGGCTGGGGAAAGGTGTTTAAAATAGGATCCTTTGCACTTTGGGATGAGATTTTGGGGGCAAGACTTATAGAGTTGAGTTTAGAAATAGGTCAGGTTAAGGTTACAGGACAGGGCTATCAATGACATTCATTTGTGTTTGTTAATATTAGGATATGGGCTGCTTAAAAATGAATTGATGTCAATCATATGTCCCCATTAGGATAATAGCATTTGCGATGCATTAGTTCCTTAAAAGCCAGAATTACTGTCATTAAAATGAGACCTTTATCAGACTATTTTGGTGAGGAATTACTCAGCATAGGGACAATAATGGCCATATTTTTCACAAGTAAATCAGGCTGACGGAATAATTAGAGGAGAGCAGAAACACTTGATTATTGCATGCTGTAAATAACAGTTCTTTAAAAATACTTAAGAATATTTCCTGAACTAACTAAATTTTCTTACCACACACAGTTTAGGTTAATTCACCATCTCAAGACAATTCTGTAATGACTGAACTTTGTAACGAAGCAACCCCCATTTTCACCAGGACTAAGGAAGAACAAGTCCAAGACTATAGACCATGAAGTTTGCGTTTACAGACCAGCACTGAGGTGAAGGAAAACAACATGGAGAGACGGGTTAAAGTCAAATCTTTGCAGAGTCTGTGTAGAGTAATTAAAATCAAGGCTGGGCTCTAAAGCTCTCACAAGCATATCCTTGGAAGACAGATTGGATATTGATGCAGCTCAGTTTAGGGGCGCATTGGTTTCTGCTCAATATAAATGACAAAGTTATAAATGGACAGTTTCTCATAGAGCCAGATGTGATTTTATGAATGCGTTAGAGTCTCGACATGAGGTGAAGGGATGAAAGACATGTGTGAGAGTAATTGCAACCATTTTGGTCTTTTTTTAATTAGCCCGACCCAAATACATATAAAAATGAGCCAGAGATGAAAAACAACAGAATTCTCATTTCATTAATGGGGCAGTTGATATATTCCCTGTGCCTTGTATTAAAGAAAGTGTGTCCTGTTGGTTCTCCCCCACATCCTCATTGATGATAGAGTTAATATTTAATCGGCAACTTCATCTCTGGGAAGACATTTTTCCTTGCAGTTTTTTTCATTATCCTTTTTTACGTTTTTTCTTCTATCACCTCTGGGACAAATGCTGGCCGTTACAATTGAGTCCCAGAGAATGAAGATGTCTGTCTGATTGGGTGCTCTAAAATAAAGTTACTCAAAAAAATCATCTAGCTAAAGCAAATGTAAAAATTACATTGATTGAGGTCAATTCTCAGAAGAGAATATAAGTAATGGACATTAAATGACAGTTTGAAGCAGTACATCTTTGAGGAGTAAAACTTTAATGATGCAGGAACAGTTACAGAAGGAGGCTGGATTTATTGACAGTTGAGCTATTGTTAAATCCACCCAGAAGAAAAAAGAGAAATTTGATCACAACAGTTTAGAAGTATCATGTGTTGTCTGACACCTGTACGTTTATCAGTGTGTGTGTGTGTGTGTGCGTGGGTTTGTGTGAGGTGACAGACGCATGTCACAGTAGGCAAGCAGACAGCAGCAAAAGGTCTGAACATAGGGGAGTATCACGGTTGTTGACTTAGGAGGAAAAAAGGAGTTTAGGCTCGACAACCAGCAACCTTCTTGCTTTTCTACTTGGAAATTCTTGACAAAAGCTTCTTGTAACTGCCCCTCTGGCCAGCTATGACTCTGCAATGTTAGAAGCAGATATCAAAGAATGGAGAAAATAGAATAGAAGAAATGAGGAGAGGTTAAAGGGGAAATAAGGGTAGGAGCCAGACGAGAAAAAAAGGTAAGCAAAATGTAGAAAGCAAAGGCAAGATGAGGCAAATGAAAGACGAAAGGAGATTAGAGCAGGGTAAAGGTTTTGGGGATGGACCTAAATTACGAGGATGGAATCTGGAATGAAGAAAAGAAATAATGTAAGTAGGACATAAAAAGATCAGAGCTGGATAGAGAGAAAGTTCGTGCTAGTGTGTCAGTACAATATGGCCCTACAAGCAGTTCAAGTGTAAAAGGGGGATTAGAGAACACAGGAAACTGGGTTGGAGGATGAGCACTGAATTAGAGCAGGACCCATGAGAAAGAGGAAGAGAGAGAGGAGAGACAAGGAAAGACATGGCAAGGATTTAAATAGAAGACAGGGAAAGACACCTTTTATATGGACGGGAGGAGAATAGAAAGGTTATTTCCACTTGCTTTCTATTTTAGGATAAAACATTGGTGTCCACAAAGTGAACCATTAGATCCTGAGGTTACCACTGGACTTTCATAAAAGACCCACATGATACATTCATTTCTGCTAATGGACCTTCTAAAAGGTAAGACACACAAAAAAAAAATCTATCATTGTGTATTATCTATCATTGATGTATTCTAAAGGAACTGAACACGATTGTGTTGCACTGTGGGAAATGTAGCTTGATCTGATGAAGTCTCAATAGAGTGACCTTCACATCTTCAGCTTCATCTCCTCCGTATTGCATGACAATTTAATGACATAATTCTGGAGCAAACTGAAAAAATAAAAATAAAATGATGGAGAAGAAAGGAAAGTTTTGCAAGAGTGATGGAACTGTGTGATCCGAACAAGCTAAAAGTCCCTGTTTTCACACATCAATTCAAAAGTTGAGAAAGTGGTAGCGTCAGATAAGGCATAAGAAAGGAAACACTATATTTTTGAACTTGGGGTGAAACTCAAGAGTACTGACAGATTTAATTTACAGATGTATCTGTGTTCAATACTAATAATGATTATTATTGTTATTGTTGATGATATTGTTGTCATTCTTAATTCAATTGTGTTTGTCCTTTGTGATTCAAAAACCGTGATCACTAACTTGATCGTATAGATTGTAATTCGAGGTGGACCTAATTCTATTCTTGAGAAAAGATGGAAAGGCCATTCAGACCCATTCATATGTGTGCTAATTGATGCTCTATAGGAGAGTTCTATAAGCATGCTTTTATAAGCCTGCTGAAAAGATTGCAAATGTGCACATTTCTGCCCTTTGAATACACACACATATACACATGCACTTTTGTGACCCTCGCTGATATTGGACAAAAGAAATCACAAGAGTGTAAAAGAGTTGAATGGTCATTTTTGGTCATATTTGAAAACCAAACAAACCCAGACCAATATACCATTCCAAAGGCATGTTGGGATGCTTTTCTTTCCGGTCTCTGTGTTTGTGCTATGTAACTTTTTGAAAAACGTTTTTTTCACACTTTGAAAAGACAGTTAACAGTCTGCATGGTTAACCTTTTAACTAATGTATTTTTCCTCTATGCTATTCTTGAATCCCTTGGAAAATATTTTTTGTACGTTAAAAAAAAAGTGAAGATAGTCAGAGACAATGGTATTTCCAATCATATGGACCATCATTTGGAATAATATGTTTGAAACTGTGATTGAATGTTTAGTGAGCATGACCTCCCAACTTCCAAATGCATTGATGGACTTTCAAAATTCTGGCTTGGAGGCTACACCTGTTGCTAAAATGATTGGAGACAGAGCCCTCGGTTATCAGTCTTCTGAACATCTTCCAAAAAACATTCTCAGTATTTGAGAGAGGGCTTAAAACTTTTGGATTAAGCTTAAAGTTAAGGCTTCACTTAAAGCCTCCCGTAGTTATGCTGCTAAAGCCCTGTATTGCCGCGGGACTTCCCATGATTCAGTGAGCTCCTCTTCTTCCTCTCCCCTTCCATCTGTATTCATTCATATCCCATTATTCCATGCTACTAACCCTGCATCATCTCCGTCTCGTAGCCGTGCTTCTTCCCCCCTCCAATCACTTTTTGCCTGAGGATGTATAGCGGTAGCATTTTTCAAGGGGGAGGCTTTCAGTCTCTGTGAATTCATAAGGACCGGAGTGTCGATGGAAAGGTGCCTGACACAAATTTGACAATGACTCGGTTCCGTGTACAATACATAAAACTGAACGACATAAAAAACCCATAGGGAGCTTTGCTCTAAATCGCACCCTTGTCCCACCACCCTTACACATTTGAAAATATTAATTTATACATATTTATATCAGAAGACTGTATTCTTAAATATTTACACAGAATATTTCTCGACGACGATAGTTTAAGCATTTGCATTTTTGCATAATTGCAGTGCAAAGGGTTTAACCGGGGTGTACTGTAATTATATGACAACATTTTTTCAAATGGCCAGTTCATACAATCGGTTAAGAGGGAGGCTGGGTTGGTGTACCTTCCCAGTCGCAGTTGCAACTGTTCCAACATAGTCGTTACCTATTACTTTTTCAGGCTAATGTTACCTTAAAAAGTAACCTCCACATTAGAAAATAACAGTTATTTAAATGTAACTAATTATGTTGCCGTATAATCCACTGAGAAAAAAATATCTGAACAGGACCTCAAAAAAATGATTGAATAATGTAATTGTGAATGATAGATACTGCGCTCCCTGCAACAGAGCTTTCTGAAAATCATACAAAGCAGTGTTGCGAGGCATGTTTTGAATGTTTTAGACTAGCATGTTGCAAGGAGTTGCAAGGTTTCTTGTCACAGATCTTTGGTGTAAACTTGCCTTTAGATTACAGACTGTCCTCGCAGTACAAGCATTAGCTTTGGGTTCATGGTTTGCAACATGTTCACAGGATTGCATATAAATAGCCTTCATTGCAACATGTCAGGACCTTAAAAAACATATAGGATAGCCTTTTGAAAAAAAAAAAATTAAAATCAGAAAACAACAGAGTGTAAGCTATGCTTTCAGACAATGATTTAAGCATGGGATACATACGCTGAAATCTTCACCATTTATGAACAACTTAATTCAAGTTAAAGGTTAACAACAAAAGTATTCTATCGGGAGTCACGACCTCATATCTGTTCTCATTTTTATTCCCCTGTGTGAAAAAAAAGCTGGCTTACATTTGGCATGTATTCTCTATGGGATTGGTGTGTCAAAGGACAAGCACTCCCGGCACAGAGTTCCAGTGTAACATAGATTACACACCAAATAGTAAAGAATGTATTGTAAGAACCCACAGAAGCCATTGCCAGTTGAGCCGCAACACTATGATTCACCATGGCAACAGGACAGTAGACAGCAGAGCTTCATATTGCCCCTATGGACTTGATATAAAGCACTGAGATTGGACAGTGCACCAAAGGGCTGGTAAGTTAGTTTCATTTCATTTAATTAAAGCGTTGTTTACACAAATACAGCATTGATTTCTGATGTTTTTCTTTGGTGACAATATTTTAACACGCTTTTATACTTATATATGGAACGCAGTTTAAAAAAAGTGACATAAAGCATCCTTTTGAGAAGACACCAGAGAAGAAAAGAAAACCAAAACTCATGTTTGAAGTGCACTGCAGCCATCCCATCCCCTGGATATACTTACATTTCACATCACTATTGGATGAATTACATTTATTCCAGAGTAAATTATTACATCATGAGTTTAGGAGGATGTCATCATTCATTGATCTTATGAGTTGGAATACACTTCCCTGTTTTTACTCTCCAATGACTCGACTAATTACCTGTGTTAAAGTTCTGTCGAACCACGATGATAGACTGACACATTGGCATTCCACAGAAAGACTTAGCTTCAATGTGATTCTGAGGGATATTTGCATCTGAAGTCAAAATCAGTCCTAACAAAAAAAATACTTTTCCACAGATAGCGCTTGAGCCACAAACTTGTCAGCAAACCTCCTTTCGTCAATTAGCTGTATTGCAAGATATAAACTGGAGAAGAGAGAGGAAAAACAGAGACTTGATCCTGCAAACATGTGGGAGGAGAAACAGATTGAATGTCAGTTTGTTGTGGGAGAGCCAGCCAATTGGCTGAAGAGATAGGATACACCTTCACCTACTAACTGGGAACTCAGAAAAACATTAAAAAGGACAAACAAAAGCTCCTCCATGGAACAAAATGTTGAAAGAGGCTGTTGTGTTTACCCCTTGGGAAGGCCAGACACCTAGACACTACAAGTGTTGGATTGTTTGACATCCTCAATCAGCAGGAAACAGGGCAGGGTCAGAGAATCCTTTACTGAGTGGTCTGGAGATTTACAAGCTCAGAGGTTATTATTAACTCACAACATGGAATACTTGCTTAATGGCTGACCTTGAGTCAGTTTTAACTCCTCCATTTATCAAATGCCTTTAAAACTGAAATTATGCCATTTACCTACATAGGGTTAGGCCAGTCCAAAGTTATGCTGCTGTAGGCCTACTCTCCTGTGTGATATCCCTTGATGCAATTCTCTCGTACCTCCAACTCTTCCTGTCCTGTCTGCACTTATGTCCCTTCATCAGCGCAAGATGGGAACCTCATATCTTCTCCCAAATCCTCGGGCTCTCACATGTCGCAGGTTCCCAGGGGATGGCTTTATCTACTGCAGTGGTCTTGCTGGGTGTTTGGCATTGTTTTTATTTTTCTTATGAATATTAAAGTTATGATTGTATCATGTCAGAAATAACCATGTAACTGTCAGCACGACTATTATTATTAAGAGATTATTTGTGCCTGTCTCTGTCACTCTCTTGCTTTCTATCTCTTTGCCCTTCTCTCTTGCTCTCTCTCTTGCTACCCCAACAGGTCGAGGCAGAATGCCTCCCACACAGTGGGATATTTTGACAAGCAACTAGACAAATTACTAAAAAAATGAAAACAAGCAAAGAGTCTGGTCATCTAAACGCTGTTAAAGAGCATTTATAATTTCTGCAATATATCCTCTATGTGAATAGAGTTTGTATGATAAGCAGGAAAATGCTAAATAATGCTTTCAATCAGGAATGGTTTTCAGAAGAAGACAAGAAGCTAGACGTATAGATCGAACATGTCAGAGATACACTGAGGGAAATTCTATTGGAACAAGCCAAAAAGAAGCTAGACAAGGCTTTGGGACATAGGTTTGAGGTTGATTAGAGTGCGTTAGAGATCACTTCAATGAAAATTGTCAAAAGGTTTGTAACATGACCCCTTTCTCCACCACCTCCTGTTTTTTGTCCTACTCCTTGTTGAAGATCTTTACTTTGTTTATCTGTTATTGCAGTCCTTCGGCTAAATTATCTCCACTTACAGGGTGCTTTCCCTCTTTGCGGTTTTAAATAGTTTTGCACAAGGAAATATTCACCCATTCACTCATTGATTGTCATGCTTTCTCGTGGGGAATGCTCAGTGTCTGAAAATCATTTTAAAGTGTGGTCCAGACCTGCTCCACATGTACAGTTTCATGAAACAACTGTTGTGATTTTGTGCTATACAAATAAAATCTGACTTGGCTTGATTATGAACAATATGAAATTCAAACTGATAGAGTTTGTCTCACTGCCAGACACATTAATGAACAACAACTATGTTTTTCAAATCTACTTTTTTACCTTCTGAGCTGTTACTTAACCTAACATCTCTCATGTAAAATCCTTCAAAATAAAAACATTGATGCCCTTGTAGTCATTGTACAGGGACACATGTAACCGGACTGTACGCATAACAATGAATACTTTGAATTTTTGAAACTTGAATCGTGAATTGATTATCATTCATGGATCCATTGTTTTTTTTTATCCAGCAAAACTCGATGGAACTGAAATTGAACAAAATAAGGAAAATAAGAAAAAAAACAGTAAAAGACGATATGCCTCAATGACAACCATAATTACTTTAAAATAAAACCAGGTGACAGACTTAGACAGCGATGACAAAACGAGTGTGCATAAAGTCATTAGGTCCAACTGCTTTAAAAGCCCTGAAGCCAACTAAAGATTAAGGTATTTATAAATCTTTCAAATTACAGGTGTAAGACTCTATGCCAATATCAGAATTTGAAGCTTGAAATATGACAACAATATCTGTCCGAAAAATAAAAATGCATAAAATATAATCATCCTGAATATATGACTTTAAAATTAGTTTGTTAAAATAAGAACCCTGAATATTGCCTCTTTTGTTGGACTTTTCTTTTTCTCACAAGCTCTTTGCTTTTAATAAGTAGTAAATCAGCCAAAGTGGTGCACCAAACGAATTGTGTTAACAAGTCCTTTGTAATAAATGGTACTTGTTAATTGATTCCATCTGATTCTAACTGCAGTGGGATATTTTGACAAGCAATTAGACAAATTACCAAAAAAAAGGAAAACAAGCAAGGATTCTGGTCATCTAAATGCTGTTATAGAACATTTTTATCATGCAATATATCCTCTATGTGAATAGAGTTTGTATGCCAAGTAGAAAAAATGCTAAATGATGCTTTCAATCAGGAACAGTTTTAAGAAGACAAGAAGCTAGACATATTGATTGAACATGTCAGAGATACACTGAGGGAAATTCTATTGGAACAAGCCAAAAAAGAAACTAGACAAGGCTTTGGGACATCGGGTTGAGGTTGATTAGAGTGCGTTAGAGATCACCTCAATGAAAATTGTCAGAAGGTTTGTAACACGACTCCTTTCTTCAACACCTCTTGTTGTTTGGCCTCCTCTTTGTTGAAGCTCTTTACGATGTTTATCTGTTATACCAATCCTTCAGCTAAATGGTCTCCACTTACAGGGTGCTTTCCCATTTTGCAATTTTAAAGCGCTTTGCACAAGAAAGTATTCACCCATTCACACACTAACAGTCATGCAAGGCAGTAACTGGGCCTCTGGGATCATTTTGAGGTTGGGTGACATGCCGGGGGAAACCGCGGCATACAGGCAGGAGGAGCCAGGGTTTGAACCGCCAACCTTCCAAGGGATGCCTTCTCTGCCACACCTGGACCAGGTGAGACTAGTTCTGAAGATAACTTGGACACATTTATTTAATGTGTCTTGGCTGTGAACGACATTCTGTTTGCAGGGGTTGGAAATGTTAAATTTCAGTTTGTTATGCTGTAAACAGGGATGACAAAAAAACCTTTAACATGTCTATGAGTTCCTTCCGGATTTGTAAATAAATACTGCTTAATTATACCTTCAGCAAACACTTAATACCACCCCACGTACTTGAAAATTACCAGGTAGCTCAATTTTGTCCCATGTAATGAGTATTATTATTAATTGGGAAAGTAAAAAAATATGTGTAACACACAGCAACACGGACAATTTGTATAATACTCCGATGTGAGAGTCTCCAGGAAACAGTGAATGACAGAAAACACACACACACACACTCAGACACACAGTTATAAGAAATCACAAGCGTTTTCCCACCACAAAACAAACTGGCAACATGACAACAAAGAAGCAAAACAAAATAAATAATGAGGCTGGGGCTGGATTGACTTGATGAAATGCCAGGATGTACAATCACAACGGAGAAATAACTCCCTGCCACCAACTTAGACTAAACAAGAACAGAAGATTAAGCTGACATTTTTTTTCCTATATGTGCATATTTTATCTTTTTTTTTTTTTTTCTCAGCTACTCATACCACGTACTGCTGTAGCCCTTTTTTCCCCTTTATTTGGCTCAGCATGTCAGAATGTAATTTGTCAAATCATCAACAGAAAAATTTTGAGTGCAAAAAGCTCCAAGAGTCAGAGTTGGGACAGTCTAGCAGGTATTGTGTCACTTGCCTTGCTCAGCTGAGTCATGGCATCACCCTCGACAGAGGAGCCAGTGTGTGAGGCTGACCCTGCCAAGAATATACATCTGAAATCTTACAGAGCCATCATGAGGAAATGAATCATAAAGATGACTGACCGTTTATCTCGAGGGGTTTTTCCCGAGAACTACATTGTGAGCAACACTATTGCTTAGCATATTTGATATTTTTCTCTTGAGTTACCTTGCAGATGATCTCATTCCAACTAACTTAAAAAAAGTAGGCAGCGCGTCAGGTTCTTTTCAGTGCAGCATCTCTCTCAAACATATTTCCAATTTCTTGGATGAAATAGATAGAAATGTGCAAACAAAATCAAATGAACTGACTGTCAACAACGCAGGTCCGTGACCTCAGTTAACCTGTAGATCCTGCGGTGGATCCACCATATATAATGAAATGTTAGAAAAAAAGAAGCAGAGATATCTTTGCCTGCTTCTTCCCTGTGACAAACTTTACATTTTCCTCTTCAGACTGGAGTTAGCCATCATTTGAAACTGCTTGACGCTAGTGGCAATATAAAACCCTCTTTCTGTGGCTTTCCGTAAAAGGACATTCTTTTCAAAACCTTTACCTTGAGAAATATAAAACTATTCTTTGTCAGAAAAACCTTTCTGATTTAACAAAAGGTTCCGAGTTCTCAAATGCTGAAGATATACTTTGACATTTTGGAAGATTTCTTCGTGAAAGTGAGATGGGAGGGTTAACAAGAGTTTCCTCTAACTTCTTCTGCTGCATACCAGTGGCCATTTTCTTCCTCTGCAGACAGAAATCCCTGTGTAACAGCGAAAAGAATTTACAGTAGTCTTGTAAGAATTGACGCTGTAACCAATTAGTGTCGCCCAGCATGAGTGACTTCTTTGAAGCTTAAGTATAAAATATCCCTTACAGCACCTCCAAAGGTCACTGACAAACATGTTTTTTTCTTCAAAAATGTCATTACTTCGAAACAAGATACAATCAAGATATAACATACTGTTAGTTATCATGTATCTTCTTGTAATTTAAAGAAGAATTCTGTGGTTGCTTGTGTTATTTCTTTTCGCCACTGAATCCAAGCTAATAGAAAGACCTACTCTTAATTTTTCCATCAAACTTTGTAAAATGCAACCGTGCATGATATCCCTGAATGTATTTTTTAAATAAAAAAACAAGGTTATACAGATGTACGCAAAAGCTTGCAAAAGGGGAATATTTCATGCGTATGAAAATATCAGACTGGAAAATCGGTCTTCTATTACCTGATATGATATCAGCTATGGCGATACAGACACATCCTGTTTGATACTAAAAAGAATGAGATATGACACCTAATATTTCATCTGCCCGTCTCTGTTGAAATGCTATGTTTATGTGGTATAGATCAAGATTCAGATACATGGCATGTGTGCATGTGTGTGCCTGAAATGATGCTGGAAATGGTGGTGTCCGAAACGGAGCAGGAATGAGGTGAATCCACCCGGTGATTGTACATGTTGAGACGGTTCTCTCAACTCTGTGTACGTGATATTACATTAATGGATCTATTAATCATTTGGAGCAGAGGAGAAGTGAATTGAGTTTATGCAGTGACACAGCTGATTAATATTACAGAAACCAATGAAGCATCTGTGTTGCTCGACCTGCCACGACCCACATAACTCCTTCCATACATGGATGAAGGATAGATACACTTAACTCTTATTGTGATGAATGTCTTGGTGAATAACAGATGAAACACATTGATATGCAAACTTAAATATGTCTCTGTCAGTTATTCTGCCTTGGGAGTCTTGAATCATGAGCAGACACAGACCCATGTCCCCTCAGAGACAGGCAGACAGCTCTGAGGAGTCCACTCCGCAATCACAAGCTCTCAGAGTGATGAATGGCACAGGTAGCATCTGGAAGTGGCTCAGACACCGGGGATGATCAGAGGTTGGCCGTGCTTTGCACCCCTGACTGTCAGGGCTCAGATTTGAGGAGGGCATGTTGATTCTGGGTTTGCCCCTCAAAGGGAGGCCATTTTTTTGTCCCTCTGTCCACACTACTGCTGGATACCTGGTTCTCAGATTTGCTTCAGTGAAAATTATTAGGGTGTCCAGTGTCTTAGCAGCATGCTTTTTTTATGTATTTATTTTTTGGAAAGTTGTTGTTTAAAGTGTTGTGACTATATTGTGCCTCATGTTTACACAATAGCGGCCATTTTGCTGTGTATACTGATTCATACATGTTATTGCTTAGAATGAAGCCTTTTGTCATAAATCGGGATTTCACACGAGAAGATATTCAGCACAATTTTGGAGGCGGACCTGTGAAATTTCCGAACCTGGAGCTTGAGATCACTCAGCCTCTGTGCAAGCTGATGTCTTCTAGGAGCGACATCTTAATCTAATTTAAGATTTATTTATTTCCTAGTTTCTTATTTTTATTATTCTTATTCATTCATTCATTCATTCATTCATTCATTCATTCATTCATTCATTCATTCATGATCTACCACTTATCTGACACTTAGGGTTGTGGGGATTCTGATACCTATTCTAGCTGTCATTGGGCGAGAGGCAGGATACACCCTGGACTGGTTGCCAGTCGTTTGCAGGATCACATATAGAGACAAATAACCATTGGCTCTCTCTTTCACACAAAAGGGGAATTTTCCTAATTTTTTGCACAGAAAGATGTCCTGTGGGAATCTTACCAGGGCCCTTCTTGCGAGGTGGGAGCGCGAACCACTGCGGCATCATGCCAACTTTTATATTTTTGTTTATTTATCTATTTTAAATGTATTTATGCATCCACAACAAACATTTTCCCACCTCATTCCTGATAATTTTTGTTGATAATTGTTTTTAATGGGAGGACTTGCCTTGGGACCAAACATTCCTGGTTCAAATCTCGTGCTCCTCCTAGCCTGTTGAGGTGCTGTTGATCAAGACACTGAACACCTAACTGCTCCCCAGGCTCTGTTAAGTGGCTGCCCACTGCTCATGGTTTATCCATGATGAAATAAATGCAGTGGTCAAATTTCACTGATCATCTGATGCACGGATAACTTCTTCTTCTTCTTCTTTTCCTTTCGGCTTTTCCCTTCAGGAGTTGCCACAGCAAATCAACCTTCTCCATCTAACCCTAATCTCTGTACCCTCATCTCTCATGCCAACTGCATTCATATCCTCTCTCACTACGTCCATAAATCGTCTCTTCGGTCTTCCTCTAGACCTCCTGCCTGGCATCTCCCATTCCAGCATCCGTCTATCAACATAGTCCCTATTCCTCCTCTGTACATGACCGAACCATCTCAGTCTGGCTTCTCTGACTTTCTCTCCAAAACATCTAACATGAGCTGTCCCCCTGATGGACTCATTCCTGATCCTATCCATCCTTGTCACTGCCAAAGAGAACCTCAACATCTTAATTTCTGCTACCTCCAGCTCTGCTTCCTGTCTTTTGTTCAGTGCTACTGTCTCCAAATCATACAGCATCGCTAGTCTCACCACTGTCTTGTACACCTTCCATACCTCCACAGGTATATCATCTGGACCAACTGCCTTTCCATTCTTCATCCTCTTCAATGCCCTCCTCACTTCACTTTTACTAATCTCTGCTACTCTGTGGTCCACAATAGTCACCTCTTCTTCCCTTCCCTCTCGATCATTTTCCTCATTCATCGGCTCTTCAAAGTACTCTTTCCGTCCTTCCATCACTCTTCTTGCATTTGTCAATACATTTCCCTCTCTATCCTGAATCACCCAGACCTGCTGTACATCCTTTCAGTCTCTATCTCTCTGTTTTGCCAACCTGTATAAATCATTCTCTCCCTCCTTACTGTCCAACAGAGCATACAAGTCATCGTACGGCCTACCTCACGCTGCATCTTCCTGTACTCCCGTCTGTTCTCTTCAGTCTCCTCAGTGTCCCACTTCTTCTTTGCTAACCGCTTTTTCTGGATACAATCCTGCACTTCTTCATTCCACCACCAGCACTCCTTATCTACTTTCCTTCCAGACGACACAACAAGTACTCTCCTACCTTTCTCTCTGACCACATTAGCTGTCGTTGTCCAGTCATCTGGAAGCTCTCCGTGACCACCAAGAGCATGATCTTCTTTGTCATCAGAGTCATCCTACAGACCACCATCCTATGCTGTCTGGCTACACTCTCTCCTACCACTACTTAGCAGTTACTGATCTCTTTCAGATTACCTTGTCTATACAAGATGTAGTCTACTTGCATGCTCCTACTTCCGTTCTTATAAGTTACCCTATGTTCCTGTCTTTTCTAGAAAAAATTATTTACTGCAGTCGTTTCCATCCTTTTTGCTAAGTCTAACACCATTTGGATACCAAACCTGCCCATCACTTCTTCATCACCTCTATTGCCTGCACCAACATGTCCATTGAAGTCTGCCCCAATTACCACGCTCTAATTTCTGGGGATATTCTGCATCAATTCATCTAACTCATTCCAGAACTTCTCCTTCTCCTCTAACTCACATCCTACCTGTGGGGCATAGCCACTAACAACATTGAGCATCACACCTTCAATTTCTAATTTCAGGCTCGTAAGTCTATCTGACATTCTTTTCACCTCATGTGATGCATGTATAACTGAATTTTATAAAATAAAGGACCTTCTCCTTCTTACCTGGGGATTAGGAGAATGAGGAAAGATTCTGCCTTGCCTGGCATTCATCACAGTCTAATTTCATAGAAATGAAACTGTCCTTGAATGGGGCTTTCTTTTTGAATTCATGCATTGCTCCAATATGAACAATTTGATAAAAAATATGTTAAGTAGTGGCACGATATTAAGCCTTATTGAAAAGATACAGTTGGAGGCAATGCTCCAATAAATTGCTTTTTAAAATTAATTTGTTTATTCATTTATTTTTTAAATGACTGGGCGACTGTGGTTCAGTTGGTTCAGCTGATGTCCCTCCAAACAGATAGTTGGTGGATACATTTTCAGCTCCTCCTGTTTGCATGCAAAAGTGTCCTTGGGCAAGACACTGAACACTGAGTTGCTCCCAATGGCATTGCATGGCAGCTCTCCCGTCATCAGTATGTGAACGGGTGAATGCTATCGCTATAGTGTAAAGCACTTTGAAACCACAGAGTATGAAAGTACTATATAATTTGAGACCATTTATTATCTATCAATCTATCTATCTATTTTTATTCATGGAAAGGAGGTACGGTTGCATTGTGTGATGCGTCGTGCGATGGTGTAACACCACTCAGTTAAATACAATATTGTGGGGTTGACACCACTCTCAAACCTCGCCCTTCATGTCAACTCATCTAATCTGCCTCCTGAACAAATTGCAGTTTTTATTTTTGTGCTAGACATTTTCACTCTCTCTCTCTCTCTCACACACACACGTACACACTTTTCAACACTCGAAATTCTACGCATTTTTTAGAACAGATCACTAAAACGTGACACGCTGTTAATAAAACATTGATGGCACTCCTGGCATTACTTCCCCTGGGTTTAAATCCAGATTATGAGGATGAACCCAGTAATCCTTCAGCCACAGAACCCTGAGGCTCGCCGTCATTACACTGATCCTACGAGGAGGCGGCTGGCTGTGCTAGAATCAAGAGCTGGAGGTGCTGCAGGTTAAGTTAATTAGGTCAATAATGAGCACATAGATTGGTTATGAGCTCCTTAGAAGGGAAGAACGAGGAATTTCAGGCTTATGAGGCTGGAAGTAACCATATGAACTTCCTGCTGAGGAAATTTGAAAATCTGTCACGTCCTCTCATTCAGACACTAAATATGATCTCAATAGTAATGAGGGAAATTATAATATCAATATTTCTGATTATCATTGAAATACTCACCTCCATTTTATGGTACCACTGCAATGTTTTTCTTTAAAGGCTTATAATGTAATGGCTATTCAATACTTTACATTTTCAGAGTGTGTACAGATTTTATCAGCCTTTCATCAGCCATCTTGAATCCGAGGCAAAATGGAATCGCTCTCTCCACCAAGGCCCTCTTACGGGGACTAAAATGACCTATCTTTTACTGACATAGAGACATCTGGTTGATTCTAGCTTTTAGTTGTACCATCCGCAGAAGCAGGGTCAGAGAGAGCAGAAAAAGCAAAGGTTATCTGCTGATCTTTAGAAAGTTAAGGACTGACAAAAAACCTAAATGAAAAAAGCCAAAACAAACCAAGGCCTGTGAAAAAACAGTTTAAGAATTGCGTTAAAAAAGGAAGAGAAAAAAACCTCAGTCATTTGACATCACTCGTATTCACCTGCCCACCTGCATTCTTCTCTTATTCAATGTGACATAATTTGTATGACCACTAAACATGGGTTTTTAAGAAGTCAAATGTTAGTGTTACATTGCCTCTGTAGGACGTGGAGCTCCTTGAGAAGATGGCAAGTAGAAATAATGCTCCTTCCGGAAGGGTCTTAACTTTTCTCCAAAAAAGGACATTGAAAAAGCTGGTTCTGTAGCAACAAAATATGTTATCTTTGTTGATTATTTCCATCTATTTCTTGCTTCCAAAATGTAGCCATCACCACAGAGTCAGACTGAAAAAATTGAAAACGGCTCTCTTGCCAGAATTGATCAAATGATGTAAAGCTGTAAAGCAAGATAGACATTTTGTTTGTCATCCCGTTTGCTGATTTGATTACTTATTTCCTCTTCCTCATTATGCATTGATTCACCAAAACCGAAAGATCCGTCATCAACTGAATGCCTCACACTGATATCCTCCCACCGCGGATGGACTGGAGTTACCCTTGATGGCCTGTTCAGCGCCTTGCATGGCAGCCCTGCCACCATCAGTGTGTGTGAAAGGGTGAATGCTATCTAGTGTGAAGCGCAAGGCGTTAAAGTGCTCTAAAGTGGGGGCCATTTACCATGAATGCTCACTGACAAAGATTTCCCAATTCTTAAGAGTTTAACCGTATGGCATTCATTTCTCTCTATCTCTCTGCTCATCTCTTACTCTGACAAGGGTTTGGCTCCTGCTTTTAATCCAGGGGGTGCGGTTCGAGAAGCATAACATGAGCCTCTAGTTAAACCCTAAAGCTACAGAAGGTTGATGGAAGACCACCCATTGGATTTATGTCAATGTTCAGTGGAGAAGAAGACTGAATTGGAACAATGGCGCAGCAAAAGCAGCAGGTAGTGTCAGTGATCACAGCTCCATGCAACCTGAGTGTATTTATTGAACAATCAAAAAACATAAACCTCCCAGCATGTGCATGTTTGTGTGTGTATGTGTTTGTGTGTGTTTATGTGTGTGTGTGTGCTTGTGTGTCTGCATGGGTGCTCGTGTACTTGTGTGGGGGCTGCTGTCAAGGAAAAGGTGGTTACTGGACCCAAGTACAAGGAAAAGCAGTAGGCTAGCCGGATCTTGCAGGTAATAATACTTATTTAACTGACAATGGAATCAAACAAGAATGGAATGGAGCTGCTGAATAAACTATGAGAAAGTAAACAACAGGTGGTAAAACATGAAAGAGGAGAATAAGCTGATTGAAAGCAGACAAAAGGAACAGAGCTGGACGGAAGGGAACAAGACCGTATGAGGATAACGACACACATTGTACGAAATCTGCCACATGAGACCATACAAAAAGTGAAACACAAAAGACAGAAATTGTACCAAAGTTAAGATATCACTGTGAGTGTGCACGTGCATGTGTGTATGCATTCGGATGTCGGCACAATTTTTTTTTTGTTGAGACCAATATTCCTCATTGGGAGATTTAGCTGGTCTAAATGTGGAAAATTTCATTGCTGTGGGCCAGTGAGGTTAGGTTATGTAACATTTAGGTTTAAAAATGAATTTGAAATGGTCACGGATAGACACAGAGAGCAGCACAGTCATATTATTAGTATGATATAAGCAGACTAACATGAATAACCTGTTATTTTCTACTGATAGTCAAGAATGTCAGAATAAATTAATTCTTAAATGCTTTGTATTTTTCAATGTTAATCATATATTTGAACATAGACAACTTTTCACATCCCTTGATAAATCAATTATTTTAGTCTTGATGCTGATACTATGATTTTCCTGAATAGCTTCCTTGGAGTAGTGTCTTTGTCATGTAATAAGATTTATCCATCTGCTTATCCAGATTAGCTGCCACCAAAGGCAAAGAAGAATGCGCGTGTATGTATATGGCGCATGTGTGTACCAGTGGGTATATGTGTGCGTACATGTGTGTATGTGTGCGTGTGTGAAATTCTTGCAAATTATTAAAATTTCAGCTATTAGGAGCAAAACAACAGAAGAAGAAATAATTCAATGTAGATAAACTACTTAGAGTTAGTGTCAGTCCATGGGACTATGCCACTGTAATTTGAAATGTGTCTCCTCTAGGGGTAAAGGAAAACGATAAACAACAGAAACGTGTTGTTGTCATTATCATTATATAAAAATATTCAGGTTATTATTTTATGATGAATACCTTATCAGGGTGGAGGGGTTTGCATACCCCAGTGCCCCCCAGGAGCTATTTTGTGAGGGGCTTTACGCCCCTGGTAGAGTCACAAAAGGTAAACAGGTCCTGGGTGAGGGACCAGACAAAGCGTGACTCAAGGAAGACCCCAAATGAGGAAAAAGATTAATGGACCTGGTTTTCCCTTGCTCGAATGCAGGTCACCAGGGCCCGATGGCAAGCGCCTGATGGCTGGGCCTGCACTGAAAGGGCAACGTGAGTCCCCCCTTCCCTTGGGCTCACCACCCATAAGAGGGGCCATGGGGTCGGGTGCTGTCTGAGCTGCGTGGGGACCATGATGGTCTGGTTGGTGCCTGCAGAACCTAGCTCTAGGAACATGGAATGTCACCTCTATGGCAGGAAAGGAGCCTGTGCTAATGCAGGAGGCTGAGAGGTTTCAGCTAGATATAGTTTGACTTGGGCCGTGCATTGAGGAACCAGGGTTCTCGAGAGGAGTTGTACTCTTTTCAGCTCTGGAGTTACTCCCGGTGAGAGGTGCTGGGCAGGTGTCGGGATATTGATGCCCCCCATCTCGGTGTCTGCATGTTGGGGTTCAACCTGGTGAACGAGGGGGTTGGGGAGCAGGTTCTTACTGTTGTATGTGCCTGTGCACCCAACAGCAATTCAGACTACCTACCCTTTATGGGGTCCCTAGATGGGCTTCTAGAGAGCACTCCTGTTGGCTATTCCCTCGTCTCACAGAGGGACTTCAACGGTCGGCAATGACGGCAAGACCTGGAAAGTTGTGATTGGGAGGAACGGTCATCCCAATGTGATCCCGAGCGGTGTTCTGTTCCTGGACTTCTGTGCTTATCATGGAGTGTCAGTAATGAACACCATGTTGAGACATAAAGGTGTGCACATGTGCACCTGGCACCAGCACACCTTAGGCCGCAGTTCAATAATCAATTTCGTGGTCGTATCATCAGTCTTGAGGCTGCATGTTCTGGACACTCGGGTGAAGAGAGGGATGGAGCTGTCAACTGATCACTACCTGGTGGTGAGCTGGCTCTGATGATGGGGGAGGAAGCTGGTTTCACCTGGAAGACCCAAACCTATTGAGAGGGTCGATTGGGAACGTCTGGCAGAGTCCCCTGTCAGGAGGAGTTTTAACACCCATCTCCGGTAGAGCTTTAACCATGTCCTGAAGGAGGTGGGGGGCATTGAGTCCAAGTGGGCCATGTTCTGTGCCTCCATTATCAAGGCGGCAGACCGGAGCTGTGGTCGTAAGGTGGTTTGTGCCTGTCGAGGCGATAACCCCCGAACCCGTTGGTGGACCCCAGTGGTGAGGGATGCCATCAAGCTAAAGAAGGAGTTAGACTGAGCCTTTCTGGCCTGTGGGGCTCCAGGGCAGCTGACAGGTACCAGCAGGCCAAGAGGGACACAGATGTGGTGGTTACCGAGGCAAAAACTTGGAATTGGGAGGACTTTGGTGAGACTATGGAGTACGACTTTCGAAGGGCACCAATGAGATTCTGGTCCACCATCTGGCGGCTCAGGAGGGGGACACAGTGCACCGTCAACATTGCGCACAGTGGAAATGGCAGGCTGCTCACCATGACTCCGTCCATCTACTCAGGGGGTGCTGGAGAGGGCACGCGGGAGGGCACATGGGAGTTTGCCCAACCAGCTTACATATATTATGTGGACCTGAAGAAGGCATTCAACTGTGTCCTGTGGGGATTCCTGTAGAGGGTGCTCCAGGAGTATGGGTTACTGAACCCTGCAATATTGGCTGTTCGATCTTTGGATGATTGGTGCCAGAGCATGGTCTGCATAGCCGGTTGTTAGTTGGACTAATTTCTGGTAAGGGTAGTACTCCGCCAGGGCTGTCCATTGTTACTGATTCTGTTCCTAACTTTTATGGACAGAATTTCTTGCCGCAGACAGATCCTATGGATGGATGGATGGATGGACTTGGCACACAAGGATCTTTTAAACATTGCATTGCAAGCTGATGCTCAAAAGGATATAAAAAGTGTATGTACACAAGCGAATGGATTAGTGTAAGATACCAGGAAAAAGGGTCGACATTGCAGCGACAAAGTGCAATTTAAATTTGTCTTGAATTGCACTTTGTCGCTGCAATGTCGACCCTTTTTCCTGGTCTTGAATTGCACTTTGACTTACATATAATTTAAATCCATTAAGATGTAAAATGCTGTCATAAAATATGCCCTTGTCGCTGCAAACCTCCAATCCATTAATCAAGAGCTTGAACATGTGCTCCTTCACACAAAGATTCTTTGTAATACTGCAAGAATTGCAATCTGATGCCACTATCAAATGTAACTGTTCCCAAACCCTTTTTGTAAAAGTGAATCCACAATGAACAGTTTAATTTATAGGGAAATGCACTCATATAGCCGTATTAGAAAATACTTAATTGAAATGATGGATGTTACTGGAAACAGAGGTATATAATACAGACAAAGAATAAACAAGCTTCCATTGAAGTAAGTGATTGAGTCAACCCATGTCCATATTTACCTTGCCTGATGATTTGGTAGCAGAGAAAACAAGATACTTGTTTTCCACTTGAATTTTTTAGATGAGTTCAGTAACAAGCAAAATAACAAATGAGCAGAATTATAATTTCAACAACATCTTTGAACGGTAGTGCATCATCTTTGTGGCTTCATAAAAACGAAAATAGGAAAGTGAAGCTGTTAAGACTTAAAATATTACAAAAAAATCTTTTGAAATTCACCAAACACCACATGGTGAGTATCATTTTGTATAGCAAGACAAAAAAACAAATCAAACACTGATCTGATTTTGCAGCAAAGCTAACTTTGACAGGTTTTTATTCAATATTTGGGCTTCATGATCAAACACCCATCAGCTTATTTGAACAGACTGAAAATCACCTCCAGGTCTGGAGCAAATTTTATTTGTTTGTATAGTAAAAGCAAAATGTATCTGGATCTGCTGATTCACTTTTTCCTACAAACCTTTAATAAATGATGCGGCCTCTGAAGCTAGTCTGCTACTCGCTTGATCACCGGAACCTAGCCAACGCACTCAAGTGTGTCTGCGTGACATCATTATTAAATACTGGTGCTTGCCCTGCCGGTGCTACAATCTGGGCGTGAGTTGCTGCGTTCAGACCAAGCTAGTTGGCTGGACACCATGTTGTAGGACCAAGAAGAGCGCAGAGCTCCCTCTTTACCAGGAGAAGGAGCAGGTTGTCCCCAAGCCCAAGGAGGTGTGCAATTCCACCTCGGCCATATCGCTCAGCCATCCTTGTCCACTATGACCGTCCAGCTACCGGAATTCTGGCAGAGCCACCCCGACACTTGGTTTCAGCATGCAGAAGTGCTTTTCCACCTGCGGGGAATTTTTGCAGATGATGCCAGGTACTGTTCGGTTGTTGCGGTGCTGGACCAGCAATCGACACGGCGAGCCATGGAGCTGTTGTGCGCCCCCTGCAGACAGATATATACACCGCGCTCAAAAGTCCCCTGCTCCAGAGGTATAGGTGCCTGTGAGTGCGGAGGATGTGTCCAAGACCAAGGTGGTCACTCCGTTTGGGGTTTTGAGTTCCTGCACATCCCCTTCGATTTGGAGGGTGCCGCTCAGGCCTTTCAGAGGCTATGGACTCGGTGTTGCCTGACCTCACTCTTATGTTTGTCTACCTGGACGAGATACTTGTGGCCAGCCCGTCGGCAGACGAGCACCCGGAGCACCTGACACATGTTTTCCATCATCTGGATGAACATGCTGTTATAGTCAACCCAGCTAAATGTCAGTTTGGGAAGTTGGTGATTGACTTCCTGGGCCATCGCATTTCACCGCAAGGCGCAGTTCTGTTGCTCGGGAAGGTGCAAGCAGTGACTGGTTTTCCCGAGCATCTTCCCGAACTGGTTCTGGACCAGCCACTGAAGTGCACTGTGCATATATATACACACACACACACACACAC
>CAAKHD010014089.1:2776-33893 GCA_901007705.1 Fistularia tabacaria
ACACACACACACACACACACACACACACACACAGAAGTGGAGAAGAAGGTCTCCTCTATGACCTGTAGACCATGGTGAGGAAAACCTGCAATTGCTTCCTCAATTCCAGATATTTTATTTCTACCTTTTGCAAGCTGAGTAGGATATGGCAGAAAATGATGAGTTCAGGCTCAAAAACAAGCAGGACGGCTACACTATGTGCTATTACCAGGAGCTGATTTTGCTGGCACCACTGGCAAGGGAGCCCCATCCCCAGCCGAGAGCACACCACCAATCCTGTAATTGCTTTTGCAAAGTCAGGAGAGTCACAGGCAGAAAAGAATAGAATGCAGCAGAGACTGTGTCAACCACCCGGGACCGGCAGGTTCGTTGTGGATCTGGAAAAACAGATGAGATTTCCCCTTTGCATCATCAGTACCACTGAGAGGCCATCTGCTCCGTCAGAAAGACCACAGAGCCCCACCATGACATTCACTTTTCAAGAACTCAATGGTCTGAAAGAAACAAATGAGGAGTACCCAGATGCATTCTGGGTTTGACATGAATGGTATTTGAATTAATTCAATTTCAGCAGGAGATAATCTTTTTTTTATGTAAATAAGGGTAAATTACAAGTATAAACCTGGAATTGGTGAGGAGTGAAGAAGGATATTTTTTTACAAAGATTGTTTATCATTGACAGTCATAACGATTTATGACAAATGTTAGAAAAAAGTCATTTTTTTCAACAAAGGACTTCATTCAGTGACTTGAATCCATCAGAGTTGACAATAAAAGTCCAACTGCCAAGAAATTCAAGGCCCAAAGTTTTTTGCCCATTATTAAGGACTACTGTAAGTTACTTATCATAAGACAGGGGAGGACTGGGGGGTTGGGAGGGTGACCTTCTGGTGTTACCCCTGCATTGGTCCATGTTCTGAGCCTTGCTGAATCTAAAACCCCTCAGCTCATTCTGACATGTATTATGTAGGATACATGCAGGGATGTGATTCTCACTGGGGAATACTCATTTTTCAATTACAAGCTTGATTTCAGTTCAAGTTTACACTGAGTGTACTGCTAAAATTTACTTTTAAAGTAATAAAGTCAACACAAGCAGTTGGAATTGATCAAAATTTCATCAATATTTCAAGACATTTTAACATCACATTTCCTCTGATTACTGTTATGTTCATCTTAAAAATAATGTAAACATGATACCTTATGATACTAATGAAGTGTACTGAGATAATAGTATTAAAAAAACAGCTATTTAACATTTTGTCTGGTAAAATATAGTTTCTTTTGCTATGGGACAGCTGCCTGGCTATGGGACAGCTACCTGGCAGGATTTTCTGAAAGTTAAGTAGAAGCCAGTCAACCCGTCTTCGATAAGACAGAGACGCCATTCCCCATGAATATTGATATTGATAGGAATAATTCATATTTGTGATGCTATAACAAAAAAGTCAGTCACCAATTGCTCTCTAAAACACTTGCACGTTCTTATGGTGAAGGCTGCAACTCAAGGCATACAAGGTAAGTCAAATAATTCAAAGCAAACAGGAGACAGGCACCTGATCTGCAGGATAGAAAACACAGGCCAAAAAAGTTACCTACTACCATGACATGATTGGCAGCATAACTAATCAGAAGATTAGGCGAGCCATTGTGACATTTTTGGGAGGTACGGCAAAATGCGAATATGGGCTCCTTTATGCACATCCCTTAAAAATACCACCTACGTTTCGCACAGACATTTTCAATGACAGCGTGGGATGCTTTAAGTTTCAATACCATGGCAAAGCTTTGACCCAATACTGGACCTTCGGGACATCGGTAACGTCTGAAGGTGCTGGCAGAGAGATCATATCAATGGATTTCAATGAATTCGGGAGCTGATAGTATGGATGAAGATGAAAAACAGTTTACCTCAGCATTGCATCCAGGATCAACTGAATATATTAACCGAACCGATGTCAGAAGCACTGGGGGGATTTAAATCCCAGATTGAGTTCCAGACCGATCAGATAAACCCGTGCCCCCCCTGCTTGGGCAGCAGTTGTCCTGCCCTCTGATTCAGCCTGCCTGAATTATCAGTCTTTCGTTTTCTAAATCTTCACAACTAAAAATGAACTTCAAACTACTTTTTATCGACTTTGTTCAACTCACACAAACTGATCGACTCTGCGTGGCATTCGGCTTACCTTCCGAGCTCTTTACCGGGGACGATCGAGTAGTGATCGGTGAAAGAGTCTCTGCTAATTGTCGTTCGGATCTCGGTAAATAAGCCGCCGACGCTGCGGTTCCGGCTCGATTCGGCCGCCTGACTGTGCAGACATCCTGTGGGACTCCTCGCGTCTCCGGCGCGGGGACTCTCGGGGATCATGACGTCCTTTAACTAACTGCGGTTCGTTAGCAAACTGCAACAAAGTGAAAACAGCACGGGAAACTGAGCGGACAGCGACGTGTAAAGTAAACGCAACCGCGCGACACAAACCGGATAATTCTTTAGAAGCAAGAACATTTTTTTCCCATCATGGTATCCTACTTCGGAGCTGTCACACTGTCAGAGTTCACAATCTGTTTTCGCTCCTTTCGGCTTCCTTACCCCGGATTCGCCACTGGCCAAGCAAACACTCTTTGGGCATGTGGTTACCAAAGAGCGATTTGATTGACAAGTAGACTGGCCTCTTATAAGACAACAAATGAGAGCGGTGGACGAATTGACCGCCTCCTGAATGGGATGGAGCAATGCTACATCTGTGGCTTCACACTGTATGAGCATCTGTGCTTGTGGGTGCATGTGTCTGGACTTGTACGCGTCAGAGATTGATTAAATGAAAGCATGTTTAGCATGACTAAAAATCTAAAAATATGTATTCTATTTGCACATAGATTTTTAATGTATGAGAAGTAAGGTGGATAACTGTATGTCCAGGATCTTCTTCTTCTTTTCCTTTCGGCTTTTCCTATCAGGGGTTGCCACAGCAAATCAACCTTTTCCATCTCGCCCTATTCTCTGTATCCTTCTCTCTCATGCCAACTAACTTCATTTCCTCTCTCACTATGTCCATAAATCTTCTCTTTGGTCTTCCTCTAGACCTCCTGCCTGGCATTTCCAGTTCCAGCATCCGTCTAACAATATATTCTCCATCCCTCCTCTGTACATGGCCAAACCATCTCAGCCAGGCTTCTCTGACCTTCTCTCCAAAACATCTGACATGTGCTGTCCCTCTGATGGACTCATTCCTGATCCTATCCATCCTCGTCATTCCCAAAGAGAACCTCAACATATTTATCTCTGCAACCTCCTGCTCTGCTGCCTGTCTTCTCTTCAGTAGCGGCAGCCCGCTACTGAGCAAGGCTAACGGCTCGTCACTTGCAAGATTTGGCTCAAGGTCTGTGTCATTTTTCTTTCATTTTGAGTGGGATTTTGTGATCGCCTCCATCACAATTGCCATCATTGGCAGAGACTTCCTGTGTGCGAATGGTCTGCTCGTGGACATGATGGACCGCCATTTAATTGACGCTGTATCTTTTGCCACTTTTCCGTGTGTGACAGGGGATGCTGGGCCACTTGCACATGCTAACTTTTTTTGCATCTGGGGATGTTTTTTAATGTTTGCGAGTGGATTTCCCGCCGCTCACTACACCCCCCTTTCCCACCGTGTCTACTAAACACAGTGTGGAGCATTTCATCCCCATGGTAGGACCTCCCAGGCACGGCACCTTGACATGGATAAGCTGGCCACTGCAAAGGAGGAGTACGCAACCATTGAGCGTCTGGGGATCGTGAGGCGGTCCAACAGCCAGTGGGTCTCCCCACTACAAGGGGGGGGGTCAAGGCCAATGGGTCGGATGGCGTCCTTGCCTCGACTTTCGGCGTTTAAACAAATTCAACCGCGAACGACTGCTACCCCATTCCCCCACATTCAGGACTTCTCTGCACTGCTGTCAGGCGCCACCGTCTTCCCTAACATTGACCTGGTCTGTGGTTATCTCCAGGTGCCCGTGCGTGGGGAGGGCGTGCCCAATACCACGGTGATCACCCCATTTGGGCTTCTTGAGTTTCTGCGCATACCTTTCAGCTTGAAGGGAGCAGCTGAAACTTTCCAGATGCTCATGGGCTCCGTGCTGTTTTACCTTGCTTTTGTGTTTGTCTGTCTTGATGACATACTGGCTCAAGAAGGCGAGTGACACAGTCGACTGGACTCCTGAATGGGTCCAGGCTCTTGACGGGGCTAAGCACAAACTAGCTAACGCGACCCGTCTCGCCCATCCCGCACACGGCACCTATAGCTGACCTATCACTTCCAACAGTGGTCCATAGTTTGTGTCGGTACTCTGGTTGACACTGGCAGGGTCATACGAGGTACACCGTACGACATTGTATCACCTTCAAGCTAACGGTTTGTGTGAATGGTTCCGCCGGTCCCTCAAGGCAGCGCTGCAGGCTTCGCTTTCAGATGGCTACTGGGTGGACCTTTTACTATGGCTTATGCTGGTGCTCCGTTCAGCCCCTAAGGACGACCTCAATGCATCACCCATCGAGCTGGTTCTCGGTCAGCTAGTCCCAGGAGAATTTTTGCCGGAGCGATCTGCTCTCCTGCCCTGTCCGGCCACAGATCTTTTCCTGCTCGGCAGCTCTCAAGCTCCAGGCCCCATTCAGCCTTGTTTCCTGCGGTCTTTTGTGCCTGCAGAGCTTTTTTCGGCTGAGTTTGTGTTTGTGAGACACGACACTCACCGCTCGCCTCTTCGACCCCTGTGCGACGGGCCGTTACAGGTTCTAGAGACAGGTGTTAAGAGTTTTGTCCCGGATATGGGCGGGCATAGGGAGCGGGCTATGCTGGATCGGCTGAAGACGGCACACAGGGTGGCTTGAGAAGTTGTGTTTCCTTTTCAGGTTTCCTGCTGAGGTCACCCACTAGCTAGTTCCCCAGCAGTGCCTCCACAGGTCCAATGTCCGATGCCTCCTTCTACTTCTTCCGAGGGATGATGCAGTTGTCATGGCAGGCTGCTCAAGGCCCTCATGAGGGGACTAGTTTGTTTTCGGGAGTCCCTTCTAGGTGTTGGGGGGGGCTTTGTGGTGGCCGATAAGGGGGGTGGCCTCTCACCCCACAGGACTACGGGCTGGGGGTTGTGGTTAGGTCGGGGGCATTCTGGTACGAAGAAGTTGACCGTCAGTTTTGTCACTAGTGTTTTAGGAATAAAGTTAAATAAATAAAAATGACAATAAAGCTGACTTTGAAAACTTAGAAAGTTAGAACTCGCCTTCGTCTCCGCAATCCTTCCTTTACACACCACAGAGTGAGTTATATGAAGTGATGCAGAATATCTCGAGCACTGTGTGATACTTGGTACAGACTTCAATGGTCATGCTGGTGCAGGCAAAAGAGGTGACAAAGAAATAATGGGCAGGTTTGGTATCCAGTATATGAACACAGATTGACAGATGGTGGCAGACTTTACAAAACGGATAGAAATGCCTGTTGTGTATACTTTTCTCCAGAAGAGCTAGAACAATAGGGTAACTTATAAGAGCAGAGGTCGGAGTACAGAGGTAAACTACATATCTTATAGACGATGTAATCTGAAGGCGATCAATGACTGCAAAGTGGTGGTAAGGTAGAGTGTAGCCAGACACCATAGGATGGTGGTTTGTTGGATGATTCTGGTGACAAGGAAGATAAAGAGGACAAAGGCAGGGCAGAAGAGGAAGTGGTGGAAGTTGGAAAGAGAGCAGTGTTGCATGTTTTTTCAAGGAGGGGTTGAGAATTCTGTGGGTGGTCAGGGTGAGCTCCCAGATGGCTGGACAACTACAGCTAATGTGATCAAGGACACAGGTAGGAGGGTACTTGACGTGTTGTCTGGAACAAAAGTAGATATGGAGACTTGGTGGTGTAATGAAGAAGTGCAGGAGTATACACATCAAAAGAGCTTAGTAAAGAAGAAGTGGGACACTGAGGGGACTGAAAATAGCAGACAAGAGTAATGGCAAATGGTAGATTTAGATGTAACAAAGTACAACAAATGCTCGGTAGGAAAGTAAGGAGGGAAAGAATGATTTATGAAGGTTGGCAAAACAAAGATAGAGATGGGAAGGACATGCAGCAAGTCTGGGTGATTAGGGATGCAGAGGGAAATGTATTGAAAGATGCTAGATGAATGATGGGAAGATGGAACGAGTACTTTGAAAAGCTAATGAATGAGGAAAATGAAAGAGAGCGAAGAGTGGCAGAGGTGACTATTGGTGACCACGAAGTATCAGAGATTAGTAAAGGTGAAGTGAGGAGGGCATTGAAAAGGATGAAGAGTGGGAAGGCAGTTGGTCCTGATGATATACCTGTGGAGGTATGGAAGTGTCAAGGAGATGCAGCAGTAGAGTTTTTGGTTTGATTACACAACAGGATCCTAGCGAGGGAGAGAGAGTTGCGGTAACCATAGAGGAATAAGTGTATGACACTTTTCTGACCCCAGTCTGTTTGCATAGGTGGGGAATGAAGGAGGAGCTGCTCTGCAGGTTGTGTGGTGCTATGGGAACATTGGCACACATTCTTTCAGAGATAAGGATCGAAACACCCAGTGAAGGATGGGGACCACCTGATGACCTCTCTTCCAGGCCAAGGCTTAACCCATAAGAAATGGGTGCGGGATTGCATCACAGATGTATTGTAAAACTATGAGGAAGTCTGATATGGCAGATAGATACCAGTACAGGACATGTATGCAAGCTGGTAGTCAGTGGTGCGGTGTACGGTAGGTGTGACAAAGAAGTTCAAGGTGGAAGTGGGACTACATCAGGGGTCAGCTCTGAGCCACCTCCTGTTTGCAGTGGTGATGGACAGGCTGACGGATAAGGTTAGACAGGATTCTCTGTGAACCATGGTGTTTGCAGATGACATTGTGATTAGTAGTGAGAGCAGGGAGCAGGTGGAGTAAAATCTAGAAGGGAGAGGAGTATGGTTAGCTTCAGCAAGACAGAATACATTTCTCTCTTAATGAGAGAAACCAGAGTGCAACAGTCAGGCTGCAGGCAGTGGGGATAAAGAAGGTGGAAGATTTGTATGTATGTATGTATGTATGTATGTATGTATGTATGTATGTATGTATGTATGTATGTATGTATGTATGTATGTATGTATGTATGTATGTATGTATGTATTTATTTATTTATTTGACAGAGACAGTACAATTGAACATTGCCACCCATAGGTAACTGATGTCAAAGTGCATAGGGCTTTCAGCTACAAGCTAATTTGCAACCCCCGTCCTTGGTTAGACTTTTTAAGAATAGTTGATGAAGTAAAGAAACACGTGTAAAAGGATACATACATACAGAAGGAAAAAGACAAATATAAGAAAAAACACACTAAAACTATTGGGCCCCATTTGTCCATACTATACATCCAGTTTGAGGGCTCATACATCCGACTTTCCTGAAGCCACTTTTTCAGTTTTGTGGAGAAAAGTCTCATCTCTGACTGTAACTTTAGCTCCAGTGGCAAAGACTTCCACAGATTTTCAGCACTTTGGGTCAACAGTCCAGAGCAATGGAGAGAGTGGAAAAGATATGAAGAAAAGGGTTGTTGTAGGTTGGAATGGGTACAGAAAAGTTACAGGAGCTGTATAACAAAAGAGTATCAGCCAGAAAAAAAAGTTATACCAGACAATATTAACGCTGTATGGTTTAGACACCTTGGCTTAGGAAAAAGACAGGAAGCAGAGCTGGAGGTAGCAGAGATAAAAATGTTGAAGGTCTCTTTGGGAGTGACCAGGATGGATAGGATCCAGAACTAGTCCATCAGCACAGCACATTTTAGATGTTTTGAAGATAAGGTCAGAGAAGCCAGAGTGAGATGGTTATGGCATCTACAGAGGTGGGATAGTGAATAGGATGTGGCAGAAGGATGTGGAGGTTGGAACTGCCAGGCAAGAGAACTAGAGGAAGACAGAAGAGAGGATTTATGGATGGAGTGACAGAGGACATGAGGTTTGTTGATGTGAGAAGAGTATATTCAGAAAAGAGTTAGATGGAGAAGGTTGATGCACATAGGCACCCCCTGAAGGGAACAGCTGAAAGAAAAAAAGAATTACATGTACATAATTTGCCAATAAATTATTTGCTGCAAAATCTGTCCTTTTTGCATGGCTGACACTTAGTTTCATGCGGATTCCTTGTCTCTGAACACTCAAACCTGACATTGGATTAAGGCACATACTTAATATTAGCATGTTTTGATTTGTAGACATATCTGACTTTTGTGGAGAATAAATGTTTGTGGTATCTATGAGATGGTTGAGACAGAAAGAGCAGGTAAACGTGAAAACTCGTTAATGTTGGTCCTGAAACTGTATTTGGTCTAACTACATTTATCCATGAACAACTTCACATCATCAGACCGTTCATGTTCTAGTAGTAAGAATTAATTAATAATTTTTGACTTAAGCACACCCTTTATAGAAAAAAAAGACAACATATAATATAAAAACAAACAAATGAAAATGTGATTGAGCAGGACGAAAGTTCTAATTTACAAAGAAGTTGTTGAGCCTTGCGCAGTGCCAGAACTGTGAAACAACAGTGGTGAATCATTTTACAAAAGTTTTTTGTAATATTTAATCTTTTACATCATCATTACACAAATTCACGTGTCCTCTCAGCCACTCTCTTGTTCTCCCTTTGCTGTCTTCTGCCCTGAGGCTCTATGGAGGCTGCATTTCCCGTTCTGTTTTCCTTCCCTCTGCAGGGCCAGTGACAGAATTTCCCCCATGCCTGGTGAGACCTTCAAGCTGTTTGTCGGCCAGATGTGGTGTATTGTGATTGCACAGCCTGGTATTTTGCAACTCCTTTTCAAAAAAATGTGAGCATACTGTAAGAACTTATTACTTTTCATCAAAGTTGCTCTAATTGTTTCAGTCATCTTCGTCCTTTTCTTTTTTTCCTTTCGGCTTTTCCCTTTTCAGGGGTCGACACAGCGAATCAACCTCCTCCATCAAACCCTACTCTCTGTATCCCCCTCTCTCACACCAACTACCTTTATGTCTTCTCTCATTACGTCCATAAATCTTCTCTTCAGTCTTCCTCTAGACCTCCTGCCTGGCATCTCCCATTCCAGCATCCGTCTACCAATATAGTCCCTATCCCTCCTCTGTACATGGCCAAACCATCTCAGTCTGGCTTCTCTGACCTTCTCTCCAAAACATCTAATGTGAGCTGTCCCCCTGATGGACTCATTTCTGATACTATCAATCCTCGTCACTCCTAAAGAGAACCTCAACATCTTAATTTCTGCTACCTCCAGCTCTGCCTCCTGTCTTTTGTTCATTGCCACTGTCTCCAAACCATACGGCATTGCTGGTCTCGCCACTGTTTTGTAAACCTTTCCTTTCATTCTAGATGATATTCTTCTATCACAAAGAACCCCTGAAACTTTTCTCCACCCATTCCAACCTGCTTGAACCCGTTTCTTAACTTCTTTTGCACACTCTCCATTGCTCTGGACTGTTGACCCTAAGTACCTGAAATCCTCCAACTTCTTGATCTCTACTCCCTGTAGCCTCACCGTTCCACCTGGGTTCCTCTCATTCACACACATATATTCTGTCTTGCTGCGACTAACCTTCATTCTTCTCCTTTCTAGAGCAAACCTCCAACTCTCAAGATTTTTCTCAACCTGTTCCCTGCTCTCACTACAGATCACAATATCATCTGCAAACATCATGGTCCATGGAGATTCCTGTCTAACCTCATTTGTCAGCCTGTCCATCACCACTGCAAACAAGAAGGGGCTCAGAGCTGATCCCTGATGAAGTCCCACCCCCACCTTGAACTTCTCTGTCTCACCTACAGCACACTTCACCACTGTCTCACAACCAGTATACATGTCCTGGACCAGTCTAACATACTTCTCTGATACTCCAGACTTCCTCATACAATAACTGAGTTCTTCTCTCGGCACCCTGTCGTATGCTTTTTCTAGGTCTACAAAAGCACAATGCAGCTCCCTCTGACCTTCTCTGTACTTCTCTATTAGCATTCTCAAAGCCAATACTGCATCTGTGGTACTCTTTCCAGGCACGAAGCCATACTGCTGGTCACAAATACTGACTTCAGCTCTCAGTCTAGTTTCCACTACTCTCTCCCATAACTTCATTGTATGGCTCATCAACTTTATCTCTCTATAGTTACTGCAATTCTGCGCATCCCCCTTATTCTTAAAAATGGGCACCATCACTTCTTCTCCACTCTTCAGGCATCTTTTCTTTCTCTAAGATCCTGTTGAATAATGTAGCCAGAAACTCTACCGCTGCCTCTCCTAGACACTTCCATACCTCCACAGGTATATCATCTGGACCAACTGCCTTTCCATTCTTCATCCTCTTCAATGCCCTCCTCACTTCACCTTTACTAATCTCTGCTACTCTGTGGTCTACAATAAACACCTCTTCTTCTCTTCCCTCTCTTTAATTTTCCTCATTCATCAGCTCTTCAAAGTACTCCTTCCATCTTCCCATCACTGTTCTAGCATCTGTCAATACATTTCCCTCTCTATCCTTAATCATCCGGACCTGCTGTACATCCTTTCCATCTCTATCTCTCTGTTTTCCCAACCTGTATAAATCATTCCCTCCCTCCTTACTGTCCAGCCGAGCATACAAGTCATTGTATGCCCTTTGTTTTGCCTTTGCTACCTCTATCTTTACCTCACGCTGCATCTTCTTGTACTCCTGTCTGTTCTCTTCAGTCCCCTCAGTGTCCCACTTCTTCTTTGCTAACCGTTTTCTCTGGATACATTCTTGCACTTTCTCATTCCACCACCTCCTTATCTACTTTGCTTCCAGACAACACACCGAGTACTCCCCTACCTGTCTCCCTGATCACATTAGCTGTAGTTGTCCAGTCATCTGGTAGTTCAGTCCAGTCATCTGGTAGTTCCGTTTTAGTCATCAACTATTCAATTTAGTAAAAAATAGACAAGTTTTTCAAAAGACACAAATACCAAATAATCTGTATCTGCCATCACATATTTATTTTCGTACAAATGCGAAGAATCCCAATTGACTTTTCTAAAAGCTTATTTTCAAGGTTGACATTTCTATGTACATAGCCATGTTAGACTTCGACATTAAAAGCAGGTTTACTCTGTGTTCAAGATATATAATGCATTTTCTGACAACAAATCACATGCCTGTATGTAATTTCTGCCAAAGGATAACATAACTGGATACACTGACATAAATCCAGTAATGGTACTATTGCGACTGATTGTGAATGCAAAAAAGCGATAACATGTGGTGAATGGAATAAAAAAGACAAAGGTTGCACAATGTAACAAGCCTCGCACATCATAGAAAATACATAAATATCAAAATGCAAAGGCATTAAAGAGAAGTCCAACATAATGATATGTAGTCACACCCTTAAAAAACAGAAATAAGTGTTATAACAGTCAAGAAAAGCTTCAGTAATTCCCTATACCTATAAATGCAGGCAAATAAATAAATAAATATTATTTTAACATTATTTTACATTGCAAAGAAATAGGAATATAACTGAAAAAAAATTAAGGTTGGAAGTAATATTAGAGTTTGGGTGTGGATAAGGCCTTGGGACTTTAAAGGACAACTGCTGTCTATTGAATTGCCTGTGAGGAATGTCACCATATACTATGGTAATTGAAAGGACCGTCTGTGAAAGCAGTCTTAATCCTAGGCGAGTAAGCCTGGGCCTGTAAGAGAATTTATGAGCAAACCAAACTTAACTTTGTGAGACCCATGTTTGAATATCAGGAACTTGTCCCAGTAACGGAGAACAAGGGTTCTATGTTGGTAAGCTAACTGCTTAAGCCCTTTTTAAATCCAACTCTCATTTTAAGGGTTACCTGTCTTTATTTTGTCACCGTATGCAATTGTTCTGATTGGATGCCCTGGAGTCAGATAAAGTCTGATACTTCCAATGCCAAAATTTTTATAGCGTAACTGTAGGCTGAACCATTTCAACATATAATGTTGAAAAAAACACATCCTGTCATTACAGTATGAAATAGTTATGATAGCTGTATGGAATCAATGTCAATGGAAATATAGCAACAGCATTTCTTTCCTTGTGATAACAGAAAAATCCTGGTACAGCATCATGTGAATGTTGGTAGTTAAGGTTGTCTTGGAGTTTATGGAACTTTATTTTATGAATTTATTTCAACAACTTTCTCATATGACATCCACTGTTAGAAAATTAAAATTTCTGTGCTAGTACATTAAGATGTGATTGGGATGAACACAAATAAAGGTTAAGCTTGGAAAATATTGAAGCTTAGGATCAAACTATGTGTGCGATCAGAGCTACTTTACATAGGGAAAATACTAGATGGTGGTTGAATGTTGAGAATTGTTTAGGGGACAGTAAGCAAACAAACCTCTCCTGGGGCATAGGCCAGTATTTGCCTGTATCAAACACCACCAAAGAAATAAATTAAAAGGAAAAAGCAACCCTATTCTCTACGGACAGGAAATTCATGCGCCCGTCTCTAAAAGTTATCCACACTCATCTTTAGTGGTACTGTGTAGGGTTTTGATGAGTAAACTAATGATTTTCTTGAGGGTCGATAAAAGGCTGTCATTAACTATTTGAAGAAACACTAACTCTAGTTTTTAGCATCAAATTTGCACAAATTCCCATCTGCAATGTACAGTATATGAAAGTATGCGAATGAGTGCAAACATCAAAGAATCACTTTTATGTAATAGTCTCTGTGCTGGTATTTTTGTCACAGTAATTCATGCTGCTCTCCAAGTCATGCAGACCATGGAGCACATATCCCTTCTCTGACAACAGGAACTGCATTCTTTAAAAAATCTGCCATTTTTCAAAACAGTCCCCATTTTGACTACTTTTGAAATAAGAAACAATGTAATTAAGGATGATTAATATGAGCCAATTGCAATAAATTGCACAAGCAAACTGCATAATTTTGACTCCAGTTGGGAATTTAGATTCTGAGTCAATTTCTTTTTGGTAAAAATGCTTTAAACAATTATCATTTTTTTTCATTTCACATTAACGTACCAGCACAAAGAATTTTAGAATCACTGCAGGTGTACATCCATCTGTACTTTTGCATGATAATTTATTCTGGAAGAACTTTGCGGTTATGAATCTAAGATTATGCTAGTATTTTAATTAGTAGAATGAAATGCATTTGAATGCACTCATGCTTTTTCGTGTTTAACACACACTTTTTTTTAATACCAGGAAAACTACGGGGCAAAGATGGATCAAGTATATTGAATGTAGTAAATGGGCCTCAAAATAAAAACTCAATAGAAAAAACAAAAACATTAAAACTCTGATGAAAATAATACCTTCTTTATGTGAGGCTCCTGGTCGTCACTCATGTGCCATATACAAAGCTAATGTGCAATTTCAGTGCTGAGAAATGAGATGAGAAAAAGATCTGACTATACATTGCTGACGATCACTGAAGAAATATGGTAGAGTGAACAGATTTGGATAAAGGTCTTTAGAGTTGCATATATTACACATCTTTGTCCAAGCCTCCCCTGGACACATTACAAGTTTGTATCAAAAGGCCAGGATCATCTCAGAAAGCAAATTCAAAGAGGTTTTGTGGCTCATGTAAACCTGGATGCTGCTTTGAGCTCTTACCTCTTTTTGAGTGTCAGTGTGTCCGGAGAGACGGCAAAAGTTTGAATTTGGGTTCACAGTCATTGCCAAGTACATTGATTCTTAGATTTGAATACTAATAGAAGTAGCTCCGAGCATTCTAATTTTCTCCTCATAAAAAAATCTCTGCAGCCCTTGTTTTGGGTTTAATGGCTATTATGTCAAATGGGATGTGACATCTTGTAAGTGTTGCAGCTCAAAAAAAGCCTGGGGAGCACCATTACACATCAGTAGGATCGGAAGTAGTATATAGTTGTTGTGTCCTTTATTGCATACGATATATCATGCCCATTCAAGGATTACAGTTACATCCTAGCTATACCGTACATGTACTATGGGCCACAGCAAGTGTTAAACACACTGTGATATTACAATAAATTGCCTTGACATTTATATTAAAATGCATTTTTTTTAATTTTGCAGAAATTGCGGTCCGAAAATATCAAATTGTAACTAGACAATGGCAACATAATTTTCAGTGGCAGACGATGTATTTTTCTCTTTACTATCACTGAGCACAGCTCTCACATGAATTGAAATGAATATTCAATTTGGCAGATATTGTAGTTACATGTTGAGTAAACAGCTGTACTGAAAAGTGATACAGGAAGAGAGTCTTTTTTCATTGCATGTGTTTTCAATCATCAGTATAATAAGACATTTGGATCAACCTTCATACATAGATGTACGTAGATCATTGAGTGTTGCATGGTGCAGAGGTTAAAGTCTTGGAAGTTAAGATGAAAATTGACATTGTATTAATGACAGGATAGGCGTAGTCAGGCGTGTGTCCATTGACAGGAGGTTTGAACAGTGTCATTCCCCTCTGTCAGTTGCAATCGCTCATACTTTGAGTGAGTCAAAAATATGCCCCAAAGTAGCTCCTATTGGTTGGCTTGAAGAGCAGTGAAGTGTCCAACATAGAGGAGAATCTATGAGCAAATATTGTGGTGAAACAAGTTAGCAACTTTAGACAGTGCAGAATAGTTTTACACTATACTGTTGAGCAGATTATATGTTTCACTCCCTTACTGCTTGTTAATTTGCACATTAAAAAAAGAAGTATACATATGTATATACATACATATATGCATATATACATATACACATATATACATACAGACATATATATGCTCTCCCACATAAACAAAGATATACACATACACACACTCAACATCACCTCTATAAACCTTTACAAACCAGCCTCCACAGATTTTTTATTTTCTAAATATTATTCCACAAATTGCTTGTGCTGAGAGTTTCACCTCCCAAGACATGAATAGACAGGTCTTTATGTTAACCTGTATCATGGTAACCAAAATTAAAAGCGTTAAGTAAAATGATAAAAAGCAAGTCTGGTATATGGACCAGGCTTAACCTCCACTGCATTATGCATGAAGTTAATGCAGTTCAGTAAGCTCAGTTTACCATTTTCCTCCTGCCACAGCTCCTGACATCACAAGAGTACTTGAAAAAATTACTGGGTTACCTCTGCAGCACAACAGGTTGCGTTTTCACACTAGATTGGTTAGGTTAGGTACATTTATTCCATTACAATAACCCTGTTATTTCCTCAGGAATTTAGATGTGGAACAATAAGCTTTTTACTTGTGAATTCCAATGTGTAAGATGCGCACTGACAGAACCTGAAGTCAGTGAATGTGAGCGATGACTGGTTATTTTCAATCAATCAATCAATCAATCAATCAATCAATCAATCAATCAATCAATCAATCAACAACAAACAAACAAACAAACAAACAAATCAATCAATCAATAAAATGTATTGCAATACATTGTTACAAGAGACATGATTCATCTTAGTGGGAGTGGTCAATTTGGGGCCTGGCATAATTGGCCATTGGGGTGTGCAAGTTCTATTGTTACTTTCAACCTTGTACAGCTGACATTTTTGGTGACATGCACAGATTGCCAGATTAGTTAATTTACAGGTGCATATTTTTGCATATCTCTATAAAGATGTAGTGTGTTTTAGCACATTCTTGTGAACTTCTATCTGAAAAACTGTTCAATTAAAACAACAACAAAAAAACAATCAATAAACACATCAAACCCTGTGCTCTGGAACACATCAGAAATGGGCCAAACTCCATGGTAGACATATGATGATTTAAAGTAAAGATAGTGGACCTGGTTTCAAAAAGACAAGTGGGGCTTATCTTTAGATGGATTATCTTTTTTTGGGCCAAAACACATTAATGCATGAATGAAGAACATTGAACCATGTGTACAGATGTGATATACTTTTCTTTACAGAAGTACATGGTGCCTTACCAAGCTTTGAAATCATGAAAATCCTCTGCACCGTCCACTGTGACTTACATAACCCCTTTAGTTTATGCTTCAGGTATCTGCATTTTTTCTGCTGTCACTTGATGAGGCAATCATGATTCTGGGTGTCAAATATCTATAGAAATTGCCTCCAAACTCATCAGATTAGTTAGCAACTACAACTGTGTATCTTATCTTTGCACCATTATCATTGATTTGAGTTTGATTGTAATACTGATTACACTCATTCTTGGTGCCAAAATTTGCATAGCACTCTATTTTTCCCAAGATTGTTTTTCGTTAGATATTTTCCATAACATCCATGCCCCCCGTATGCTACCACGAAGGGATGGCACCTGAATACATTATCACAACATTAATCATAAATTATTATTGATAGCTTTTGTCTGAATGTATAAAACTGTCAAATTACCTGAGTACAATTAAATTGTTTCCCCAACATTTGCTTTCAGTTTGATCCAATTGGAGATAATTACACACTTACAAATCTGCTGAATCATATTATTTAAAGATAAAATAAATATCTGCAATTCCATTTTATTTAATTCAACTTGAGAAAACACATAGGTGAAATTTAAATGATTGTAAAATTCAAATATGTGATTAATAAGTCCTTTTTTTATTCTGTGCCTTTTTAAAGCTTGCTTTTTCTATTCAATTTCCTCCAGGATCAATAAAGTATTTCTGATTCTGATTCAAAGCCTGTCATCTGGTTTCTTTTTTGTTTTTTGTCGCCAAGCTGATGCTCTGAACCACGTAAGCTTTTATGTTTTTATTGCAATAATATGCAAAACCTATTGGGTAAATTTACTTTAAAAGGTAGGACGTTTAGCCTTGAGAAAACCCATTACACGTGCAAGACGATTCAATAAAATAAATCACAATACCTATTTTCCCACTGACTGTGGTTAGGGGTATGGTAATCTCATCTTATTTATTTCATAAAAGTTTTTTCAGGTGTCTGTCTCTCAGTGTCATTCAACTTTATCTTTATGATATTAATAATCTATTAAGGACACCCCCCCATTTAATTAATAATAATATTAATAGACCTGGAGTATTCTGTGAAATTCAATTTTCAACACAACTGTGAGAGGAGATCTAAAAAATACAACTCCAGAATGTCTGCACATTTTAATTACCTAAATTCTATATTGTTAATGTACTTTTTAATGTGTTTGCACGGTCTTGTGTCCCATTCTCCTCTATTGCTTTGAGTATCATAGTCGTTCTTCTGTGTTCTATTTAATGCTGGGTCCTTTCATAAAGAGAGCAATGTAACACTAGCACAAAATACTACAACACTGATTTACATGTATCATGTATGACAAATATGCACAAATCAGGAATAGAAAAGGCTAAGCCCATATACACCTAAAATTTTTTTCTTCCAGATGGTTTTGTCGCTGTTGGAATGGGAAACGTGGACTGTTGAAAGCTTTTCTGTCTCATTCCAGGCCAAATGTACTGGTTTCCTCCACAGCAGTCAGAAGTTTCTCACTCAGCATAGTGTATGAAGGATATGGGGGAAGGTCCAGGCGGTTAAAACAGGTATGAGCCCTGACATAGAGAGAAAGGAACAGATGATTATGGAGTTCTAAAAGAAGCTGATGGTGGGATATCATGATTTTCATCCTTTTAAGAGTCATTTCAACACGAATGTATCTATATTAGCTACATATAGGATTTATACCATCTTGACTGAGGACCAACAATGATGTGAAATCTGGCCTGACATTAAAATGTCACATACTTAAGTTGATCACTGACACAAATGTTTATAATTCAAAACAATGGCTTTAATATAATTATATATTTTCATTTAGTCTGAAAGGCATTCCTTTAATTCTCATTCCAATTGAAAACATTTCTGGAAGCTTGTTAGCTTTGTTGACACTTCTGGCAAGAAAATATGGTATTTTTTAATTTTTGCTCATTTCATGAACATTTAGAAAACTGGGCTTTATAATTACTACCTTCAGATAAGCACAAATAGATTTTTGCATGTCACACAGTAGAAAGTTATTGATAGCAAGAAGTCATAAAGATTGAGAATATTGTCGGACCTGCCAAAAGATATACCTGGTGATCTAAATATTTCTGATAGGTAACATATCAGAAATAGATTGATTTATATAGATATAAATTAATCTATTAATCAGAACTGTTCTTTTTAAAAGAGCTTTGCTGTATCTTAGAGGCAGCTAGTGTTTTCATCAACCTAATGCAGACTTTTTAAAGAAGTCATTAGGGCTAGATACCTGGGGAGTGAAGTAACTTTCCCCCACTTCTCAATGCAGAAGCGTCGGAGGCCATTAGACCCCCGCAGCGCAGCAAAGCCTTCATAGGGCACGCTGGAAGTCCCAGTGACAAACTGCAGCAGTCGAAGACGCTGCTCGTTGTTGAAGCGTTCCACAGCAGCCCAGAACCAGCGCATCACGATGTGACCATCATGGTAACCTGGTGAGCAACCGACAAGGCAAAGTAAATCTGGTTTATGGTGCAGGATCTTTGCAGTGAAGTGTAAACAGACCTTAAAATTGATGTGCTGATTCATGGTGTCCTCAGAGCTCTTTTAAGGAACTATGTACAATGATATGCATACTTTTTGTATGTACTTTTACTTATTTTTCCCCAAATGTCTTCTTCTTTACATTTCGGCTGCTCCCTTCAGGGGTCTCCAAAGCATATCAACTGCCTCCAACTAACCCTAATGCCTGCATCCTCTTCACTCACACCAACTAACTTAACGTCATCTTTCAATCCAGCCATTAATCCCTTCAGTGGTTACCTGGCAGTTCCAACCATAGCATTCCTCTACCAAGACACCCACTATCCTCTACACACATCCAAATCATCTCACTCTGGCCTCTGTGACTTTATCTCCAAAACATCTGACATGTCTGACAGACACACCTAAAGAGTTCCCAAGGAGAACCTCAACATTTTCATCTTCGCTACCTCTTCGCTACCTGTCTTGTCTCTAAAACCATACAACATTGCTGGTCTAAGGACTATCTCATACACCTTTCCTTTCAATTTTTTTGATACAAATTCTTGTCAAAATCTTCTTCTTAAAGCAACTGGACTGTTCTTCCCTTGAAGACGTTCACCTCTCATTAGAGGCTTCTTCAGTTTGAATGGACAGTAGAGAGTTTCAGAATATAACAACCAGGGTTGAGGGCTAGTCTAAGTGACGATGGCTTTTGCTGCAAATGGGAGAGTTGTTGTGTAGAGATACACCAAAGGTACACCTTCTGGGGACATATCTGGATTAAAATTTGAAAAGGTGTAACCACAATGTCTCAGAGAGAAACCCATTACAACACATGGACTGAGGCTCAGGTGGTAGGAACTGGTGTCTGGTTCCAGTGTTGAATCTTTCCAGGTGGTTTGTAGGGTGCAGATAGGGCTTTTCTGAGAAAGGGCTTCAGAGAAAACTCAAGACGGGTTTTCAATAAACACTTAATACCAGTACACCTCAAACTCCACAATACCCAGGAGCAAAGACTGGGGTACCCCAAGGACAAAACACCCAGGCACAAGATTGAAAATGTGGAGTGCTGTCACCTACACTGAGGATTGTGATGGCATCTGGATTGGGGAGACAAAACAACCTCTGCACAAACGGATGGCCCAAGACAGGAAAGCTACCACTTCAGGACAGGACTCTGCCGTCCATCTACACCTGAAGAACCACTGAAGGGCCTTTCCTTTCAAGACAGCAATGTCCACATTATGTCTGGAGAAGACAGATGGTTCAAGAGAGGAGTCAAAGAAGCCATCTTTGGAACAGAAAACGGAAAAAGGTCTGTGATCACAGGACACGGCCTTAGGCGCAACCTTTCACCAACATACAATGCTGCATTGGGATCTATCTCAAGACACAGACCAGACCTATCTGCACCCTCCAAACCACCCAGAAAGATCGAACACTGGAACCAGACCATCAGACACATTTTCTCTGGTACTAACTAATTGCACACTACACCTGACACTATTCTACATCTTTTCAAACCTGCTTGAACACGTTTCTTCAAGTCTCTTACACATTTACATTGCTTTGGACTATTGACCCCTATTACTCAGACTTATCCAGCTGAATTATCCAGGGCATACTTCAACCTCTCTAAATTTCTCCGTGCTCTCACTCGAGATCACAATGTCATCAGCAAACCTCATAGTCCATGGTGTTTCCTATATCAGTGTTTCCCAACCTTTTTTGAGCCACGGCACATATTTTACATTCGAAAAAAATCACACGGCACACCACCAAATAAATATGTCAAAAACGTTTTAAATTAAATAGAATGGAACTGTAGTCTCAATTTACTTACTCAGTGTGAAATCAGGCCCTGTTTGGTTGAACACAAAGCTGATATTCTTGCAAGAACTGGCTGTTTGGATTTAGTGACGAGTTCAGCAACTTTACAGCTAGCTTTCAGAGCTTCCTCACTAGCCTTGGTGGTTTTCTTCAACAACGCTCTCCGTTTCTCAGTCTGTCTACGCATATGAACAAAATAGTCTATGTTCTTATCTTGAAGTGAAGGGTGTTTGGTTTTAAGATGGCGTTTAAGTTTGCTTGGAAGCGTGGCACTGTTGGACAGCTTTTCCCCGCACACGGCATAACGAAGTTGGCACCGTTGGTTCCCCAGTAAAAGTGAATGCAAACGCAAAACAACTTTCAAAGTATTGTCTTTTGTACTTTCTTCTGACCACTATTCATACTTGGGCCTTCATCTCAGAATGTTCTTCAAGACAGAGGGTCCCGATTGAGTACTTTTTCTTTTAAAATATTTATCCATCGTGTATCACTGCCGCTGTCTCACTCGAAGCGTCACTAATTACTCGGTTTGAAAAGCAGCAGGTAGATCCACAGGTTAATTCACTGCCTGTTGCCATCTAGTGGAAGAGCATTTAATTGTCCTACCTGTCACTGCTTGCTGCCCACATAGATAGACGTACAAAACACATCATTTGCGTTGAATAAATAATTTTTGAACCAAGTGAAAGTGGGTATTTTTCCACAGCACACCTGATGATCTCTCACGGCACACTAATGTGCCACGGCACAGTGGTTGGGAAACACTGTCCTATATAACCAGCTTGTCCATCACCATAGCAAACAAGACAGGGCCCACAACTGATCTCTCACGCAGTCCCACCTTCACCTTCAGCCCCTCTGTCACTGCAACAATACACAAGCACACTTCTCCATTCCTCAGGCATCCTCTGACTCTCCAAAGATTCTGTTGAACAATCTAGTCAAAAACTCTACAGGTACCTCTCTAAGACAATTCCTTGTCTCTACAGGTATATCAGTACTAAATGTCTTTCCGTTCTTTTTAGTTTTCAATGCCTTCCTCACTTCACCTTAACAAATCAGCTATTTCATGGAGGTCATCTCTTCTACTTTATGATCTCTCTCATTCTGCTCAGTCATCAGCTCTGCAAAGTGCTTTTTCAAGCTTCCCATCACACTTCTGGCACCTTTCAATACATCTACCTCTCTATCCCTAAAAAAGTATAACCTGCTGCATGCCCTTCCAACCTCTATCTCTCTGTTTTGCTTACCTGTATTAATCAGTTTCTGCCCTTTCCATTTGTCCAACCAATAATAAATGCCATCATGTGGCTATTGCTTGGCTGTTGCCACGTCGACATGTACTTATGCCTACTTACCTAACGCTGCATCTCCCTGTACACCTGGGTGCTCTCTTCAGTCCCACCAGTGTCTCACTTTTTCTTTGCTAACCTTTTTCTCTGTTTTCGCTCCTGCAGTTCCCCATTCCATCAGCAAGTCTCTTTCTCTACTTTCCCTTCAGATGACACACCAAATATTCTCCCACTTGTCTCCCTAATCACCTGGTAATCTGGACCCTCCTACTCACCGTGAAACTTGCTGAAAACCACATGATACTTCCTTTTTCTGCTTCCATTATCTGTTCATTTTTCTTGCCAACAGAGTCATCCTAAAAACCACATTCTAATGTCTGGTTACACCCTTACCTATCACTAACTTGCTGTCACTTATCACCTTCAGATTACATCATGAAGATATAGTTTACCTGTGTGTCCCTTAAAAGTTATCCTATGTTCCTGGCTCTTCTGGAAAAGCCATTTCCCTCCTTTTTGCTACATCTACCACTATCTGTCCCTTTGTGTTCTTATCCTGTATATCAAACCCCCCAATCACTTCTTCATCGCCTCTGTAGCTTGCACCAACATATCCATTGATGATCTGCACCAATTATCACTCTCTCACCTCTGGGGATATTCTGCATAATTTCATCAAACTCACTCTAGAATTTCCCCTTTTCTTTTAACTCACATCCTATCTGGGGCGCACAAACAAGAACAAAACTGAACATCACACCTTCAATTTCTAATTTCAGGCTCTTCACTTTATCTATCCTTCCCACCCCCTGCATGATGAACTGTGGCTGATGAGCAGCTCGTTCAGCCAGCGGCTCATCCCACCCCTGTGCAGAACTGAACGCTTCAGGCGATCCTTTGTGCCCACGGCCATCAGACTGTACGACAGCAGTCTGGACGGGACACAACTCTGATTGCCTGGGGAGCATCTGTGCTACCGCCACCCCATCACTCCGTCACCCACTCACACGTGTGGTACCCATAACTACCGCGGGTCACTTTAGTTCTTTCAATCTATTTATTTCTGCTCATGTTATTTTGTGCTATATACGTGTAAATATGTATGTGTATATTGTGTATATTGTGTATATGTATATATATATATATATTTATGTGGGTATGTGGGTAAAAATGTATGTATACGTGTGTGTGGAATGTATGGTGACTTATGTGCATATTGTTTTGCAATGTCATATGTGTGTATTTATCTTTCCTGTTTTTTTTCTTTTTTTTTTTTTTTTCTTTTCCTTTCTCTAATGTTGCTGCTGCAACACCCGAATTTCCCCAATGGGGATCAATAAAGTATTACTAAAGTATTACTTTACTATTATCTTATCTTATCTTATCTTATCTTATCTTATCTTATCTTATCTTAACACTGTTTTTACCCCCAGAACATTACTAACAAACTTCTCTTTCATGATAACTCCTACTCCATTTGTCTTCCCATCATTATATTCTGCCTATGAACTTTGAGCTTTCCTTCCTTTTCCTCCTGAACACACAGTACTGTATATCCGTCTGTATATCCGTCTGTATATCCGTCTGTCCCCTCTGCATCATGTAATCCAAGTCTTGCGTTTCCTGTCATAGTCTGAACATTTGAAGTCCTTACTCTCAGTGGTTGATTGTGCCTTTCCTATTCTCCATCTGACAATGGATATGCCTTTCTCCTCCACTTCTTCAACCCAACCCATAGCAGCCCATTTCCGCTAGTACCCTGCAGCCTTTAAGCACCAATGGCGATTGTTAACATGGGACTCATCCAATCCAGTATTAAAGTCATAGGTTTGATATGCATGTTTAGTTTGGCATAGGTTTTACATTGGATGCCCTTCTGCACACAACCCTCGGAATTTATCCAGGCTGGAGACTAGCTCCCAAACCTGAATAAATGTGTCCCTTTTAGCTTTTTATTCTTCTTTTTTTAATTTAAAGATATTCATTTTTTTGTTTTCATTGTCCACATTTGAGGCTAATGTTTAACTGATTTCATACAATTTGTTGCTAATTTTTGTAAATAGTTTCTTTAAATATATTGACACATTTGTCAGGTCTTCTAAGTAAGTCTATCAAATGATATTACCAAACATTTAAAAAACAAAATTCAACAAATAGTGAGTTTAAGTTGAGACAAAAATCCAGAGTTTTACACAGCCCCCACCATCACCTACACCCCTCCCCCCATCAACACCTCACCTCCCCCCCATCCCCCTCCCCCTGCCCACCGGCAGCTTCTATGGAATGCCCCCACCATCACTCTCCCCCCCCCTCTTCACCCCCATCCACCAGCAGTTCCCCCTGACAGATCCCCCCACCCCACCCCACACGACCCCCTCTCTGTGTACGGTCATAGGCACTCACCCCCAATCCCCCCATCCCCCAATCATGGCTTCAGCCTAACCTCCAGCCAGGTGCAGACAGAGTTCTCCAGTCTGAGGCAGAGCAAAGCCAGTGGGCCAGATAACATCAGCCCAAGGGTTCTCAAGGTGTGTGCTGGGCAGCTTGCAGGAGTCTTCCAGCACCTCTTCAACCTCTCTCTGAGGTTGCTGAAGGTGCCTGACCTTTGGAAGACCTCCTGCATAGTCCCGGTACCCAAGAAAGGACGTCCAAGTGCTCTCAATGATTTCAGACCAGTGGCTCTAACGTCACATGTCATGAAGTCATTTGAGAGGCTCGTTCTCCGACCCCTGAAGGAACGGCTGTCTGCCTCCCTGGACCCTCAGCAGTATGCGTACAGGCAGCATATGGGTGTGGAGGATGCCATCATCTTCCTCTCTCATAGGGCCTTGTCCCATCTGGAGGGTGCGGGAAACACTGTGAGAGTCACCTTCTTCGACTTCTCCAGTGCATTGAATAGTGTCCGCCCCCTCCTCCTCAAGGACAAGCTGCTGAGTGCGCAACTTCACCCTGACATCACTGCCTGGATCCTGGACTACCTCACAGGACGACCGCAGTATGTCAGGGTGGACGCCGGTGTTTCTGAGGCAGTGATGTGCAGCACAGGTGTGCCACAAGGTACTGTCCTATCTCCATTCCTCTTCACTCTCTTCACCTCCGACCTCCGACACAAGTCAAGTTCCTGCCACCTCCAGAATTTCTCTGACGACTCTTCCATCGTCGGATGCATCACCAACGATGACGATGAGGAGTACAGAGAGCTTGAGCTCTCAGAGAGCTTGACCATCTTGAGTCGGTGGCTGAGCAGAGGGTGAAGGACAAACTGGGAGCTATCCTGGACAATCATTCCCACCCCCTGCACGACGAGCTGTGTCTGATGAGCAGCTTGTTCAGCCAGCGGCTCATCCCACCCCTGTGCAGAACTGAACGCTTCAGGCGATCCTTTGTGCCCACAGCCATCAGACTGTGTAACAGCAGTCTGGACGGGATACAACCTTGACTGCCTGGGGAGCATCTGTGCTACCGCCACCCCATCACTCCGTCACCCACTCACACGTGTGGTGCCCATAATTACCACAGGTCACTTTAGTTCTTTCAATCTATTTATTTCTGCTCATGTTATTTTGTGCTATATATGCATAAATGTGTATGTGTATATTGTGTATATGTGTATATATATATTTATGTAGGTATGGGTGTGTGTAAAAATGTATGTATACGTGTGTGTGGAATGTATGGTGACTTATGTGTATATTGTTTTGCAATGTCATATGTGTGTATTTATCTTTCCTGTTTTTTTTTTCTTTTCCTTTCTCTAATGTTGCTGCTGCAATACCCGAATTTCCCCAATGGGGATCAATAAAGTATTATCTTATCTTATCTTATCTTATCTTAAATGTTCACCTCCTCTGTACTCTGTGTTGCTCCTCCAATCGCTGAGGTCAATCTCCACTGTACCAGCTATGACCAGCTCCAGTTCTCTTGCATCAAACACTGAAACCAGCCTAGAGTCCACCACCTAGGATAGAAGTCCACAGGTTACAACCACAAGTAGATCCACAGTTGTGGTATGATATGTCACATGGTGGTATTATGATATACATTCTACAGAGGTTGTGCTAATTTTAACATGACTGCTTGGAATACTCTTTCTTTTCAATGTTTGCAAACATCCCAATGAAAATGCATGTCAAGCTAAAGCTAATGGAAGACTATAATATTAGTCACATGACCAACATACAGTTGTACATTCAAATATAAAAGACTACAAAGAATACTGCTACTTATTATAACAAGAACATTGATAACAATAAAATACTACTACTACTTCTACTACTACTACTACTACTACTACTACTACTACTACTACTACTACGACTACTACTACTACTAATAATAATAATAATAATAATAATAATAATAATGATCATAATAATAATAATGAGAAGAAGAAGAAGAAGAGTTTGAGTTAAAAAATTCTCTTTATGAAATGTTGGGGTTTGACAGACATACATTCAAAGAGAACACATAACAACACTCAGTACTTCTCAGTTCGCAAGAGATCAACTTAGAATGGGAAAATTAACTCGTCATGGCTGTTGACAGAACACAAAATGCCACCTATCGCCCAGGTAGAAATGAATTCCCCCAAGTTGCAGGTTAACAAAAGAAATGGAACCACCTTTAGGCGAGTCTTAATCAGTGTTTTCAAAACTGACACTGGACTCTCATCCCCTTCATTGCGGGCCTTTGTTTTCTGGGTCAGCCAAATGGGCAATTTGGCTGAGCCCGACAAAAAGTTCAGCATAGGAGATATTTTCCGATTGGCCTTCGAATAATTTGTACCAAAAATAAGTAAGTACAAAGTAAAGGTAACCCCCAAACCTAAAAACAAACCCCGCAAGAAACTAAACAATGGCAGCAACCTGGGGCATTCGACAAACAAATGAGGCAATGTTTCTGGGCATGAACAAAACAAACAGTCCCCCATCACCTCAGGCTCAAAACGTGCCCTGTAGGTGTTAGTGGCTATGGCGCCGTGCACAATACTCCACTGGAGGTCACATGCCCGCTTGTCCAGTTGTGGCTTATATAAGGCTCGCCAACTCTTCATGGGAGAGATACTCGGTCTGAAGAAATCGTGCCACTTCGATTCCTTCACTGTTGATAAGGGTTGCAAGTTCAGGACTTTGACAGACGTAGCATACACGTCTTTTTTGTCTCGTTTTGAAACGCCTTCAAGCTTGAGGTTTTGAAAGTCAGTAGCAGGCTATCCTCCTCCTTCCACTCCCCAACCCGCGGCAGGATGGTCAGCGAGCGGAATCTGTAGTCTATGTCCTCGTCCAAAGCTCATGACAGGAGCGATCCGATATGAAGCTCCTCAGGTAGGGAGGAAGAGCATCGCAGATTTCCTAAACGACCCTGGTGACAAGCCGAATGGAGGCGGTGCGCCCAGAGTATCCAAGCACAATCCGGGAATGTGGAGGTAGCCGTAAAAGGTAACCCAGCTTTGTAATGCCCGCCCCACTGAGGCTGAGACTCGGGCCTGTGGAATGCAGGGCCCGGGACCCCAGGAAGTCGTTGAAGAGTAGAGGCTCTTCCCTCAGTCACCAGCCCGGGAGGTCATTCTCCTTCCTCCGGAAGGCGAAAACCTGCCAAACTTGGAGAATGGAGCCGTAGAATGTCGTGAATTCGGTCAGGTTGAGAACCCCCGGCTGCATCAAAAAGAGCTGTCTGTCTAACCAAAACCGTCCAACCCTATTCAATAGCAGCTTCGCAGTGACCAGCCAGCTGGGTCTGCACTCAAAGAGCACCTTCCTCGCTGCATCCGGTCTAAAAGCCGATACCCTGCTAAAGATATGAGTGAGGCCTTGGCCCCCTTCAGCGACCGAAAGATAGAGGACTGCCGCACGAGTCCAGTGTTTTCCGGACCAGTAGAAGTTGAGGATAAGCCTCTGAATCTCCTCTAACAAGTCTCTTGGAGGTGACAGTGCAGCAAGCTCGTGCCAAAGCATCGAGGCAATCATACTGTTGATTACAAGCACCCTCCCCCAATAGGACAGCTGAGGGAGTAGCCTCCTCCACTTCGACAGCCTCGCACTTACTTTTTCCTTCACCCCTTCCCAGTTCTTTTTCATAAAGGCCTCTGCCCCGAGGTATACCCCTAGCACCTTAAGGCCGTCCCTCACCCAGCTGAGGCCAGCGGGTAGTGCAGGCAATGTGCCTGGCCGAGCAGCAGCGCTTTGCTCTTTCCCCAGTTCACCCTCGGCGAACTCGCCATCTCATAAAGCGAGAGAGCACTCGTGAGGTGCTGGATATCGACCTGGTTGGAAACAAATGCATATATGTCATCAGCGTACGCACACAAACTAAAGGATTGTCCCTGTCCTCTCTTGCCCGGCAAGGGTAAGCCGTGTAGCCGAGACCTGAGCCGAGAGAGCAAAGGCTCGATGGCTTAGAGCATTGAGCTGCCTGGAGATGGGGCAGCCTTGTCTGATTCCCCGGTTAAAGGCAATCGGCCGACTCAGCCCCGTGCCCATTTTTACTAGGCATTGTGCATCACGGTAAAGTAGACACAACCAGGATATAAAGGTTTCACCGAAACCAAAAGCCTCGAGTGCCGAGAATAAACATGAATGGTCCACCCTGTCAAAAGCCTTGTCCTGATCTAGCGCTATGACGCCAGCATTCAAATCATGAATGTCGCACACATCAAACACGTCTCTCATCAGAAATATGTTGTCCATTACATTCCTGTCCTGGACGCAATAGGTCTGATCAGCATGTACAATGTTACCCAGACAGAATTTCAGTCTATTGGAAAGTGCCCCGGACAGGATTTTGTAGTCCATGCACAGGAGGGACACAGGCCTCCAGTTCTTTAGCAATGTCAGGTCGCTGGCAGGGAGCCGGTCTGACTGCACTCCATCAACACTGCATAGAGGTCATGGCCAATACTGCTCCAAAAATGTCTAAAAAAGTCAACGGGTAGCCCATCAAGCCCTGGTATCTGGCCTAAAGGCATCTGATTTACAGCCGTTGTGAGCTCCTACGTGGACAGTGTCCTGTCCGTAGTAGTCCTCTCCTCCAGACTGAGTTGGGGGAGGTCCTTTAGAGTTCCTCGCAACTTGTGACGTCATGGTCTGCTCTCCCAACCAGGTCTGTGTAGAAGCTGAGTGGGTGAGCCATCATTTCTGCCAGGTTGGGAGTGACTCTGACTTCAGGCAGTCTCAAACAGCACATCAGCTTCCTCTGCGCAGTAGACCTTTCCAGGTTGAAGAAGAAGGAGCTTGGGGCATCCATATCCTTAAGATGGAAGGACCGGGACCTGATCGGTGCTCCCTTTACCCTTTCCTGGAGGAGCGTGCTGAGTTTCAGTCTCTTCCCCTTCAGCAAGGCCTCAGTGGTGGTGCCTGTGTCTCTACCCCAGCCCTTCCTCGATATTCTGAATTTCAGATTCAAGATTCTTAATACCCTCTTTTGCCTTGCTGCTGACAGAACACCTGAATTTGGGCCTTGCCAACTTCCAACCATAAACTCAAAAAATGGAAAAGTTGTTTTTGTTTTCCCCATTCCTGACAGAAAACGGTAAACTTTTGGCAGAAACCTCTGTGATGTAAAAGCTTAATGTTAAAGTGCCAATGCGATTTGGCGTGTTGGCCAGGAGTCGCGACTAGCTCAAAGACAATTAAATGATGGTCCGAAAAGCCAACTGGGATCATATTGCATTTGACTAATGCATAATAGGAGGGTCTTAGAAATGTAAAACCTGTCAAGTCTGGCTGCCGACACCCGACCGCTGCAGGTCCTGATCCAGGTGTACTGTCTGGCTTGTGTTTTTTTTTTAATCCTATAAGTGTCTCGCAGGTCATGAGGGGATACGACAATTTGGAGGGTCCAAGGAGATGCTGTATGGGGCTCCCTACAGATTCTGTCAACAGTCTCATCAAGAGTGCAATTAAAAGTCTCCATCCACAAAGATAGTTTCCTGCTGGTAAGCAGAAAGTTCATCCTCGAGAGTGTGGAGCGCCAATGGTCGAAGTGTAAATATTCACTAGGCAGAAGACAGAATCTGCTATCGTTACCCTCACAATCAACAAGCAGCCCTTTGCTGCCTCTGCAGAAGACAGAAAAACTGCATTGGTTGAGGCCTTGAGGAGGATAGCTACACCTTCACTCTGGTGGTTCCGTGGCTGAGGTTTCCTGTAAATAGAGCACACCCAGCTTTTTCTGGAATCAGTTGTCAGATCAGTGCTCTTTTGTTACTGTCTCTTCCTCCATTGTTATTAAAGGAGCCTATCCTGAGGAATGGCATGAATGGGTGCAAGAGGGACACCAGGGTGAGAGGCTGGACATGATTCACATCAGGGTGATTTGAAAAGGCAAGACGGATACATGGTCATTTATTTTCTTTTTCGTTTTGCTTTTCGCCTTCCTCAGAAGTGTGACCAATTTCTGCAGGCGGTTCCTTTCATCCAAAGGGTACAGATCTTGCAGTTTGTTAATGAAACTGACCGCTTTGATAAATTTGTCAGTTTCACTAAAGTAGTCGGAGACATCAACTTTCTTGTAGAAGGTATCATCTAAGAATTCGTTAATATCCTCTATGGAATAAAGATTGTTCCGTACTTTTTTGCCTCTGCTGACTGAGACAGTGTCCGACTCTGACTCACATTCCATGTCTTCGCCCTCACCTGTTTCCGCAGCAGTGGCATCATGCTTGTAGCTCCAAAGGCTTAAGAGCTTGCTTGTCCCTGGTGTCGTCATGGAGGAAGCAGACGTAATTCCAGCTACGATCCGCTCTGTGACGAGAACAGGGCTATGCAATGCATGCCCATTCTGCGCCGGGTCCTAACCCGGGGTCGGGTTCACTGGAATCGCAGCACCGGTGGGCGCAGCCTCACCAGGCGTTGATACACCAGCAGTCGTGACGGCCGAGTCCTCATGTACGCAGTGAGAGAAGCGCCCACGGTCACAGCGGAATCCAGCAACATCTATGTCCCACCATCAATAGCTGGATTGTCCTCCGATTCCGGCTTCCTGTGCGGACCAGCAACCTGTTTGTGGCACTAATCCCCACAATCAAAACATTTCATTTGCCATGAACTGGCGTACACTATATAGGAGGCATCTCAGAGCTTTAATGAAACCTCTAGGGTTTGTGACAGCGCCTCCAAAAACATGAAAACTTGCCTCCTCAGGGACTGAACAGGCCTCAGCCTAGGATCCTTGCCACCCTGGCTTACTGTTTTAAAGCCACTGGTGAACTTTCCAAACCTTTTAAATTCATTTTCAGACAGTCTGTTCGGAAGAAACGGTGGTACACAAGAGATGGTGACCTGTGTCATGGCGGTGACCAATTAGCTGGTAGACAATAGCTTACGACTTCAGGAAAGCAACTACAGCTCGTTTCATTCTGGGCGCGTACGCCAGATTTTCTTGTCCTACCTGGTAGCTGACTGAGACGGGGGTGGGGGGGGGGGGCTTGGGCTTGGAGGACACCATGTCTATGGTTAGCTGGCACCACCAGGCAGGTGCATGGGCAAACCTCCCGGCCAAAACAATCAAATCGAGAAATGAAAA